>JAIPRK010001372.1:0-71857 GCA_025469195.1 Chaitophorus viminalis | reverse complement strand
ATATATATATATATATATATTATATATATATTAGATACACTTGTTTTATGAAATAATGTTGACGTTTTTTTCTTTTTTTTTTTCTCTACTGGAATAACGGGGGTACGCACGCCAAGAGATATTGGACTAAACTGCCTGTGAAATTGGTTTAAAGAAACAGCTAGATGAAACGTTCCTAGCCAAAAGTGACTCACGTAGAATGTGTTTTTAGATAATGGACAATCTAAAAGACTTAAGGGAGAATGTTTTTTTTTCCCTTCTTCTCTCAAATCATTTACCAAACACAAAGTAAGATAATATATCAGACGTAATTGTTATGAAACGTCTTCCCTCGTTGATCGTTTATTATTTTCATTAAATTCAATTCTTGTTTATCAGTGTCTCACAGCAATCGCCACTTTTCTTCATTTCATTAGTTATTATTATTATTATCTTTATTATTTTTAATTTCCTACCTGCGACAAATCACACATTTCCATTGACGGTGAAATATCTACTGATAGACGGGCTTTCAACGCGAAAAAATACTTTTGTAATAATTGTTAATTCGCGCACGACAATGTTTAAAAAATCTTTTTAAAAATAATTATACTCAGTCATATTTCAATCACGAATTTTCTTTTGTCATTCATTTCAATTTTATTTTGGTGCGATAATAATATGGAATATTATTATTATTATTTCTGTTATTATATTCATTTTTAAGGGACTGTTTAGCATTTTTTATTATAATTTCCGATTTCCAATTATCCAATAAAAAGTTGGTACGTGACACAATTACACAATGTTTCTTTTTTCTTCTTTAATAATCTTCTTCTCCTACACCCTCCCTTCTTTCCAACGATTTGAAATTTACTCAACTTAGATCGGATATTCGTTGGCAGCATGACGAGCACACGAGATTTTTAATCACCGAAATCCCTCCTGACGTTTACTTTGTCCGTGTTTCGTAAATAACAAATATTTATTAATTTGAAACATTTGGCCGGATTTAAAGAGCGCAGTGTGGCGTGCCAATTACGGGCCAGGGTGTTTCTTTTTAACGTATTTTTCACACAGGTGCGATGATTTCGGGCAATAAATTACTCTAAATGTCGTCACCATAGAAACATCTGGTCATTGCATAAGCTCACTAGTCCAATATCCGAGATGCCGTAAATTTCTCTTCAACTATAAGAGTACGGTTACAATATGTCGTTTTCAGGTGCCCTTTTTTCTTTTTTTTTTTACTTTTTTTGTCATATTATAAAACAATATGCAAATTTATCAACATCTGATGATACTAAAAATCTTACAATGGATGTATAAAGTAATTACACTTGATACGAGTCTCATATATAAGACCTAATTATTGCAATTAATTCGATATTATTATTTTGGTATTCGAATTTTAAATATCCACACAGAGATATTCTATAGTTTACTTAAAAATCGCTTTAATACTCATACATATTCTTATATAATGCGAATTCAATGTTTTTATTTTTTATTTTTTTTGGAGGAGGGATTTTCTCAACAATATTAAATACAATATGTATTTATAAAAAAAAAAATTATATATATAGGTATTATTATAAGGGAATGTGCATAAAAGTTATTGATATGTGGTATACCTACCGGAATAGTTCTTGTATGAGTATAAATATTAGTTTATAACTCAAAATAATTGTATAGAATGAAAAGTAAGGATTTCTTTAGTGAGAGTGAGCAGATATCCTTAAGATATTTCTTTTACCACTATACTGGTTCGATGTATACACATAGTTGTGAAAGCATGGCATATTCTAAGAGTTACAATGATACCTAAAGATAATATCTTTAGATCTAAAATATTAATTTTTATTTGGATATAAAAAATTTGTTCCACGGAATATTTTGAATAAAACGTACCTCAGACAGTAAAAACATAGTTGTTTGTATGAAATAATCATCTATATTGTCCCTACTTTAATTCCGAATATTAGAATTACTGTCCCTACTGTACAGTTGTAAATTTAAAAATGATTTTTGCATGAATTTATGCTACTCATATGGACTAATATACGCTTTTAAACATAAATACACACACACACACACACACACACAAATAAACGCACACACATACATACACACACACACTAACATGCACGCACACATATTTATCTATGTATATGCACAATGTGAATATTAATCAATTATAGACATCATTCAATGTGAATTATTTTATTAATAATTATTAACGTTATGACATTGAGTGTTTTATTATGGAAAGTGACCATTGTTAAAATATATCGTCTAAGTGAATGAAAATTGTTTCTGAACATATTATTGGCTCCCGTCCTAGGTAAAACGTGACATAATGATTAATTTATTAGAGGTTTGTATGGTAACATTTACTGACGCAAGAAACCATTGCGTTTTCCCGAAATATTTTATGCATTTATAGGCTTCTATAAGCATAACTGTTTCGACCGTGGTGCCCCGAGTCCAGACGTGCGTCCCATCGATGTACCGTGCACATTTAGCAAACTAAATATATAAATTGAAATTAGCGTTAATTATGTTGAAACAATTTCGAAAATTAAATTATAAGCAGTCGGTCGTTTAATTGAAGCAGGGGCATGACAACATGTTGTGACAGGCACCTACATTATAGCTCGAAAACGGCCTTTTATAATTCCAGCGGTGAGCTACAGGACCCCGGCCGCCGCACCATTCGCGTTCTATAATATTCCGTGCTGCGTTTTCGGGCCGGAAAATGAGTTGCGCGCGTGTACAATTTCAAGATGAACTGTGAATAGATAAGCACAAAATTATCACACAGTGGTATTTGAATAATTCGGTGCGTGATCCATTCCGATCACGTCATGTGCACTGCGTGGAATACGTCTTTGTTGACCTTCTACGAGCCCACGGGCGCAGACGGTTTACCCAACAACGCATTTGACAATGAATCAATCGAAACTCGCGTTATTACTTTACACCACATTCACATGCACGCGTGTGTGATTGGATAAAGCGACGGAAAGAAAAAAGATAGAACGACGTGAAACACCGAATAAGTCATGTACCGTTGGTTTTCGAGACAAGTAAAATTACTAATATTGTTAGTGGTTTGTATTTTTTCCCCCTAAAATAACATCTTACGACTTAAAATCGCATAAAACGTGTTAAAAGTCATGTGCACTGTAATTTAATAATGGTCTCATAATCAGTGCGCACCCATTGGATTTCCACACGCTAATGGATTCCGTAATGAGCTTGATGCGCGTCGTTTGGGAGTGGCCAGATCGCCGACCAGATGGTTTTCGAAATTATTGTCTTCTTTGCGCGGTCGTAAAAAAAGTTTGAAGCTCGGGCGGAGGAAAAAAATAATAATAATAAAAATACGAGGGCCGTAAAAACGTAGGAAAAAGAGAAGAAAAAAAAATCGTAAAAACAATAGGTAGTCGTCTCGGAAGAAAAATTGATAGCGGTGGCAAGAGGTGTACGCGCACGGCGCGTGTATATAGCAGTAAAAATACAAAAATAAAATAATATTCCTTGTTTCACTTGGAAGCTAAAAAAGAAATATATATATATATATATATATATATATATATATATATATATAATATGGAAAAAAATAAGAAAACAAGAAAATCGTTTTCGTTGTGGAACAAACGTACACCCTGTGCGAGACAATATGTACTATGTATAATATTCCGAAAGTTCACACTTGCGTGCATTAAATCAGTGTATTAATTGGTTATAAAAAAAAAAAACCACCAATCATTGTATCCAAAAATATATTAAATATGTATACTCACGTGTTAAGAGATAGAGATAGAATGACGAATAGAGAGAAAAATATAAATATATATATATATATATAAATAGAGAGAGAGTGATAGAGAAAAAGAAATATATTGAAAGAGATTGATAGAGATGATTGAAAGATAGTGAAGCGCACGCGCTCGCGTGATAACGACGACGGATATAAAATTATTATATATATGTACACTGTCGCGTGGGATCCACGTACTGTGTATTATGCGTACTAGGAACCGAATTGAAATAATAGAAAGAAAAGAGAGAAAAAAAACAACACTATTTAATAATAACTAATTAGCTACTCTGTACTGGCGTGCTGGCAGTGTTGCGGTCAGCGGACGCTGGTCGTGAAGAAGTCTCCACCGGCGACGGGGTATCACGGGCGGTCGACGCAGCGTTACAGAGACGGACCGTCATCGAAACGTGTGAATCAACCAGTGCGTCGCGGACTGCGAGCCGCCGCCGCTGGCTCTCGCGGCCGAATTCGATGACGGGCGCGTCGGCCCCCGGACGTGAAGTCGTCCTTGCCCCCCCTCTTCGAATCCACCCCGCCACAAACCGTATATACATCATATTATTATATTCTTTTCGTCCTTTGTCGCCGTTTGTCCTTATCCTGCACGTGCTCCGGCCGGGCCACCCCGTCCTCGTATTATAACAATTCCCCCCCCCCTGTCTCGTCGTTTTCGATCACTCGCACCGTACCCGTGGCACATCGCCCACCCATGTTCGTCCACGACCAGTTCCCGCACCCCAATGTCCGTTTCAATCGCGTTGTTAACGTGCGTGGCGCGTTCCCGGCTTTCCGCTGCGAATTTTCGCTCACCAGCCGCCGCCGCTGCCGTGTCCTTTTATTCGTCCGCGCAACGACAACAGCACACAACATTAATACAATAACGAATTCCGCTACCGTTCGATACCGCTGTACAATAATAGAACCACATATATAATTTATATAGTTGCGAACAACCGTGATGATAATCATTATTGTTATTCAATTATATACATAATAATACTTTAATGCATATTACATATGTACAAATATATGCATGCTATTATTTTCCATGGGCAAAACAATAACTCCGGCAGGTCCCGTTGCTGATGGGGTCCATCGGTATATTATATAGGTGGTGGTCGACGCGGTCAGGATCGGCCGAATAGCATTATTTCTTCCGGGTTACTCTCCCATATACCCCTACGATCTGGCTCGAAAACCATCCTTAGCTCTAATTTATTCGTACCCCGTGCCAGAAATCTCACTCGTCGACACCGGACAAGCACTCGACTCCGGCTGGGTTAAGGAAGGACTGCTGAAGCTCACCGTCAGCTCCTTCCGCGCTGCCAATCATCGTTCCTTGTACCATCAATATTATTATATTATTAATTTTTATTATATCGTTATAATATTAGCCCAGCGTTCAGCATAATGAAATATGTCGTTTTTCAGAAAGTAATCGTTCGTTTTCATCCAATGGCTACAATATACGCTATTCAACATTGCAATTATTATTCCATAACTGAATTTCCTTCTATAATAAGCTACACGATTTCGTCGTCAGACATTACCAACTCAATAAAAAAATAAAAAAAACCAGATAAAAAGTATTAAAAGGCTTACCACTTTTACTATAGACTAAATATTAAGTTTTCTTTTTTCAAACACTTCAAACCTTTTTACCTTCACCTAATATTGTTTACAAACATTGTCGATCGACATTATAACATCAAGATTTGTATATTGTATTATAAACGTCTATATATCTGTTTCGATTAGGATAGGATATATAACGTCCTGAACGAACACGGAATCCATGTTTTTATCGGGGTTTTGCACTCGTATCCGGATTTAAATGGTTTTTATTAACAAACACGTCCTGAAAGCGCGTGCGGTTTCGTTTATTTTACCGTTCACGGCACACGCTTTGATAATATAATGCGATCAAAAGCCTCGAACAACATTATAAATTTTAAAATACACGACGTTCTTGAAGCTCTACGTTTTTTTTTTTTTTTCTTCGATGAAACCGTTCTGTGCATCTTTATAATATCCAACCAAACCGACAGAATTATACACCGGCACACGTGTGCGATTTTAGGTTCTGAACAGGTTCTACTGGTCTGTATACCTATGTGTTATATTTTAGATTCTGAACGGAGTGATGGAATCTATTGGTTTTACAATGATGTGTGTTTTTTTTTATTTATTTTTTTTTTTTTTTTGTGTCTGAGGACACAATTTTTGGTAGTAAAAATGCTTCGATTTTCTTAAACAGCAACTTTTCTGATAGTAAAGTGAATGTAGATGGTACTTGAGTAAGTCAAAAATCCAACTTTTTCAATACTTTTTTAAAAAATCGTAAAAAACGATAAAAAAATTACGAAAAAACGGGAAATTTTACACAAAATCACGTTTTGACAAACTACATTTTTTTAAAATGCTCTAACTCAAAAACGAAAAACCGCAACAACTTAAAATTATCAACAAATCTTTATACTGGTGTTCTCTATACATGGTTGAGTTTTCAAAGTATTTTGACATATTTAGACTTATTTATAGACAATTTAAATTTTCGATTTTTGTAATTTTTTTTTTTTAAACACCTATAAAATTTAATTGGCAGGCCAAAAACTCTGGAAAATTTAATACAATGTCTATGATAAACTTAACTTATCTTTAATAGAAAATAACGGTGATCGTTTCACTCAAATTTTTTTATAAGCTCATAAAGCTCAAATTTGTATAAAATGTGTCAAAATCGTGATAATTTGCAAATTATTTTGTAGTTGAAAATTCATAAAATTTTTTCTGTTTATACTTAAGATTCAAAATTTTTACACTAGGTTGTCCATAAGTTTACCTTCAAAAATATATAAAAAAAAGTCTACCAGACTTAAGAGGAAAAATTTTATGACTATTTTAAATTTAAATTTTTAGGAAATTGCATTATAATTCAATTTAAATATAAAATACAATATTATTGTATACACATTTTATACAAACATATTAACTCCGTTCAGAATCGTTATTCGTATACAATGATATCTATCATTGAATTCAAATTTAACAAATCCATTGTAATAATTACCTATCCTATAAACGAGGTACACTCCACCCCCAACTGTACAGCAAAGCGAGGCCCACCCGTTATTTTTAATATTATGATTCCAAAAATTGCTCTTGCATAATTATACTTGCTTTATTAGTAGCATATTATGAAAGTGTAATTTTTTTTGATTTTTATGATTTGCACTTTTACAGTGTCACTCACTCAAAGATTACTTAAATTAAGGGTCTTATTATTTTTAATAAAATAATTTCTATGGACTTTCTAATACTTTCTATGTGAGTGTAATAAACAAATTAATGATAAAATTAATGTAAATATATGGTTTAAGAATATAATGTTCAATGACTCTTGTTTGAAAAATTGTAAAAACTTACACTTAATATTTTACTTAGATTAGGTATCTATCAATTATTAACATATCATATTATAATTTTTGAAAATATTACCATCGGTTATAGTAATATTATTTATTATAGTTAGTGAGAAAGACCACTGATCAATAAATCAAAAATATTATAATATAATTCACAAATTGTTTTTCTGAAATTTAATCCCATAAAATAATGATGTAATATTTTAGAATAATATAATACTGCTACAGGGGACGAATTGGAGTGTGGTAAAAATGATCTTGGGTTTGCTAAGTACCCTTAGCATCCATTAAATACGCCAATGATTATAATTTTCCCTACATGTGTCGTAAAGTCTTCTTGTAAACCGTTAAATTTTTTTATATTATAATATGATGGAGCTACTAACTTTACTATTTCTGTACCATCAAGATTTTCCGAATTTTCTAACAGATTTTGGTAAAGTTACTATAAACATTGAAAACTTCTTAACAGATAAAATACAACATCAACAGCAAAGCAATATTGAACAAAATTTATTTTGATCGTTATGCTATGTTCCAGAAAATAATAATTTTGGAGACTTTAAATGATGACCATGTATTTATTTTAGTATTTTATGTACGTGATAAGATTGGGCTATTCACCCGATAGTGTTGTAGAATTCTTGAGAACATTTTGTTGCTTACCCTTCCATCATTTCATGTTATGGTTTATAACTTGAGATAATAATATATTACAAAGTTTCGATTTAAAAAACTTGACATTTAATAATAATAATATGTAAGCAGCTGTAACGTTTATATATATATATATATAGCTTGAAAAATAAAATTTAGCTCAAACAATATTTTCAATTTAAGGGAACTTCAAATAGGCACTCATTTGTTTTCTCTATTAAATGCACATGTGCTACGTGGTATAAAGTAATTTCGCAATACGTATAACATATTATAAACAGTAGCCTGTACCAGTAGAATCTATTTATAAACGATGGTTAACTCAGAATTACAAACACGAGCAATTCATAAGAAAACAACATATTTATAATTAAACTTCTAAAAACAACCGTATAGTTTACTGAATATAATTTAATAGGTACCTTGCGAAATATTTTAAAAGAATACTCAATTCTGAAAGCAAGAGTTCTTCTTTTGTGATTTTTTATAAATGTAAAAGCAGCGATAAATCTTTGCATTTAAAAATCTATTCCAAGTGTTGGTTGAATATTATATAATATATTTTGTATAGGTAATAAAAATCATACTTTATATATTATTGTAGCTTCAATGTATTCTTAACATTTATTAATATACGTCACACATTTTATCTTAAGCAATATACTCATGCACATTTCTAATAAAAGAAAACATTTTTAGACGAAAAATATTTTAAATTGTTCCAATATAGGATAAAATTGCATAAGAAAAATTTAATAAAAACAACTCACAAGATATCAAATAAAAATAATAACTGTTTTTGAAATAAAACTTTATATTATTTACTATTTTTTAATTTTTCCTTTTAACATCAATAAATAAATACATTAAATTTTATTTTTACTAATAAAGTATAATTGCCTAAGTAATAAGTTACTATAGTCTCAGTATGTAGTATTGACCAAAGACTAGTCCATAAACTATTCAATCACAGAATTCAATTTTTAAATTTTAAGTTCCCACAAGATGTTTAGGTTACCTATTTTTATTGGTATCTATATTATAATCATCATAGTTAAATATCTGTTGATAAAAAATGTCAAAAAATGTGAGTTTTCTATTGCCAAAGTTGGTATTACAATTCTCTAAATGTTCACAAGGTATGCATTGAGATAAAAGATATGCATGTATTTTAGACAGAGAAAACCAACAGGTATACCTATAAC
Source organism: Chaitophorus viminalis (assembly GCA_025469195.1). Taxonomy (NCBI): domain Eukaryota; kingdom Metazoa; phylum Arthropoda; class Insecta; order Hemiptera; family Aphididae; genus Chaitophorus; species Chaitophorus viminalis. The sequence goes on along the minus strand of JAIPRK010001372.1, from coordinate 62,762 downwards.
AAACACTAAATGTTTGAAATACAGTGAAATCGATAATTATTTTCTTGAAAAATGATGATGATATTAATAAAATGCTTTATATTTTTATTTTGATATAAAACGTATGGTCTTGGGTTTTAAGACTTGAAAATTTAATATGAAGTTAATATTACTTATCCTAACTGTATCGAAAAAGCCTTAAATATTTTGATGTTTCTATTATTCATGATGTTGCAACATTATTTATTTGAGCACAGCCATACTAAAAAATAAATTTATTGGATACTAAAAATATGATGTACGATTTTTTATACGTATAAATGATTTGATTGTTTACATAAAAAATAAACCACAGTGAGACGCATGTTTTTTTATTTCATTGAAGGAAAACAATTTAAATAAAATATCCTACAGTATATATTGATTTTATTAGTCATACAAGTACATACAGATTAATCAGTGAAAAGTGAATTATAGGTAAAATCAAAAATATAAAAATTATTATAATTAATTGAGATTCATTTTTCTTATTTGTCATTGGATTTTGTTTTAAAATATGCTTTGTGATTGAAATATTTATAATATTTTATATTTCTTTATCGACGTGTCATAATTGACAATAATATCACATAGATGGGGGTAGACTGAAATTAAACCTTATACATTTCCTAATGAAAATCCGGGTGGTTTTAATTATGAAATTATTTATACAATTTCTGTTCGGAAATGATCTAATTACATAATAATATTGTTCCACGTGGTAAAAAGTTTAGATGGACCAAAGGAAATCCAAATGCAACGTGTGGTGGCATAGTACCTATATTCGTTCATTTTTATGCAATCAATAATATTATACCGAGCACTAGTAATAGTATAATATGTGCACATATTATTACTATCGGGTGTTATTTATAGACCGCGTAATGTAATAATTAATAACAATGCAAATTAATCTCTAAATCCGTTATTCCGATACCACTACTACGGCTCTAAAGCTATATGGATTTTGTGTTGCGTGAATACAATTGTTAATATAAAATATCGAATAACATGTGAATACATTGATGTTTCTAATAACATGAAAAATACATTTCGCATTTTTCCATTTCAAAGTCTGTTATTGCCGACCAAATGTCTATTTATGACGAAAAATAAAAAAATGTTTTTAATCCAACTCGCTGTTTATAAACATTATTTTTTTCGTCTTTTTTTTTTTTTTTTGCGTGCAATAAAATAAAATTGTTAAAACATTTTATACTATTATAATATTCTCGTTATGTATCGCCATACCAATCCTCGTTAAGGATTGCTATGCATATTATAGTTTTGCACAGCTCGCTTACAGTTAACCAAATTATAACATTTTAACGTATAGTCGTGTTCTATTAACTTACGAATTAAACAAAACATTGTCTTACATAATATTATGTACAATGCTCTTAAGCAATATAATGTATTATTCACGAGGGAAAATACGTGTCGCCGGTTAATTTATAATTTGCTTTTGTGCGAGATTTCCTTTGTAATTAAAATTGTTATAATACTTACATAAATGTATTGAAACTCGAGTTCGGATTAGATGAATAGCATACATAAATAATAACAACGGGAATAATCAATGCGCGCGTTTAGTTCCGCGCGGTCTCGATCGTTTTCGTTCGGAGATAGGTATATGGTTGTACTTGCTACACGCACAATATTATTATATGCGTATAATATTGTACGGAGACCACTCGGGCTAGTCGTGGATATCGCATTGATTGTTGGGGCTCGGAACAGGCCAACAGTAACTCCTGTTTACCGTAGTAGAAAGTGATTAAAAGGGATAGTGGAGACTAGATACAGTAGCCGCTGCTATTACCGACCATTGGACGATTTCTAAATTAGATCCAACGGCAATGGAAGGCCGTGGTGTAGGGGGTAGCTTCGGTATCTTCTAGGTATGATGGCTCACCTACTGCGGTGCAGAAAACAGCGGCATTACATTTCCGGAGTATAATGATTCTTGATGATGAACAGAGATAATCAATAATCATCTGACCAATTTTCGGATTGTATTAAAAAATATATATATATGGAGATAGTATACTTATTGCGCGGTAAGCTTGTTTAGACAACATTAACGATACACGCGGCTCTGAACCAAAATTATATCATTATCATCATTATAAGCAGACGATTCGATTTTTGATTCGTGTGAGACTATTATATGGTTATAAATATTTGAACTTATAATAATATTATGCGTTTCCAGTCGTCAGCGTTGCACCGTCACTGTAGCTTTACGGACGGAAATAAACGAACATTTATTTCGTAAACAGCCACGTGGACGTATAATATTGTGTAAGAATTGAACACGGACGAATACTGGTCTATACGCAGGAGCCGATAGATGCATAACAATGGTCAATGATTAAAATTCAGTGGATTCGTGATGACCACCAACGGGAGCGGTACGATTAACTCGGTTAGCATGTAATCGATATAACATGCCACGTATTATACCACTGCAACGGAAATAAAATTGTTTTTATGTCGCCTATTATATTACAAAGACCAATCCTATATCATATAAGATGAGAGTCAACGAACTACGAGAACATTAATAAAGGGTTTGCGGTGTAGCGAGCATTCAAGGGAAAATAATCTGGATTAAATGTAGTGCAAAGGGATGCATGCTCCGGCATAACTTTCATGGAGACAAAACCTCTTTCTACATTGAATTTTTTTTTCTTTTTTACTATTTTTATTTTACTTTGATCTACAAGTAGAAATTTTTGAGAAAGGTACCTATAAAATTAATTTATCGTTTTCACTTCGGTAATTTCAGATGAAACCATTGATTTCTCGCAATAACCGTTTTTAATTTTTTTTTTTTTTTACGCTTGCAGGTTACGCAATATTTTGATATGTTTCACCAAAGATTATTGACATCGACACATTCTATAGTTCAGTAATTTCAATGAAATTATTCGCACCGTACTATAAAATGCAGAAATGGTATGCTAATAATTATTTTATTTTTAGTCAATATTGTGAACAACATTCCGTAAGAGAATTTCCTGCAATAGTTCAACATGTCCCTAACAAATTCTTGTAATAATACAATTCTGTAATGGTATTTTTTACGAAGCATGTGAGTCCTATATTATTCCATGTTCTATTACAGTGGAAATATTTTTATTTTTATTTTATTTATCTCATCTCAATAAAATAAGTTTTCTGAGTCGTGGCAGAGTTCGATAAACAATAAAAAATCATCTGGATAACAGTGAGTTACAATCGAAACGAAATATTTATTGGTATTAAAATCCTGTATTGTACCTATGTTTTTTTTTTTTTTTTGTTTATAATATACTATCAAAATCTAGAAAAAAATACTACAGTACGATACAAAAATGAAGTAACTAAGCTATTGTAATCGGTGTTTTTTTGTTAACGGGGCAAATTAACTGATAACTATAATATAAACTGATTTTTAGATTCCGAATGAAGAGCATGTATCGATTTTATAATGATTAGTGTTATTCTTATTTTTATTTTTTATTTTAGTGTCTTTTCTGAAAGGAAAATTGAACCTAATTATCATTTACTTAAGTAAGAAATTACCAATAGTTTTCAAAAAGGTTGGGAATATTCCCAAAAATATAATAGAGAAATAGGTATTTTTACGCAATACAAAACCATTTTATGACAAAATAATTTTTTTTTTCCAACTCAAAATGAAAAAACAAAAAATACTTGAAATTTTCATCGAATATTTATATTATCATTGTCTATATATGGTTAAGTTTTTGAAGTATTTTTTTCAATTTATAGACAGTTGAAATTTTCAATAATTCTACGTATTTGTTTTTGAAGTATTGAAAAAAAAATGTTTGCTTGCCCAAAAAATCTTGAAAATTTAATATACGTTTAATATAAGTTGCAACTAAAATAAAACGAAAATGATTGGTTAGAATTTTTTTTTATAATCGGTAAAAGTGATTTGCATGTTATTAACACAAGTTATATCTTTCTAAAATTTAAATAGTCAAAGATAACCAAAGAACGAGTAAAATATTCTATTCGAGCGTATAGTACTCATTTTTGATTTTCATCAGCGAGCATATGGGAACTATCGGAAGCCATTTATAATGGAACTTATATTTTTCGACTAACACTATTTTGCCTTTTGTGACGGTATAAAGCGTCAAAAGTTTCTCGTTTGTCTACCAACAAATGGAGAGTTGGACACACCCATGCATCGCAATAATTGTAACATTTGTAATAGGTTACGTGAAAATCGTGAACTAATGGTCAATGGCGCAACGCTGCCCAGTTTGAACAAATTTCCGATCTGTTTTTAGTAAATCCAATGATTTACAATAGTGATGCAACAGTAATAATAATAAACCTGTTTTATACTTTTATATCCTCGGCTGATGAAAGACGAGTCAAGTAGATGAGTCCAACGTACCTATAGTATAATGTCTAAACAATTTTTTATATTTAATTTAAATATTTTACTCAAACAAATGAGTGGAACATTAATAAGGCTTATCGTTTTCATGAATATATCACCGATTCTATATTATAGTAACTGAAAAGAGGTATTCATCTGGGAATAATGATTTCAAACCCCGATAATTTTGATCATAATATTACAAATCAATTCTCATCATCACTACAATTCGGTTAGTTAATATTAATTTAAACAGATTTTAAAATAATAAAACTCGTATTTATAACTATTGTTGCTTGGGGTGATGTATGGTTGCCAACTCGGTTGTCAATAATATATACTATAATATTACTATATAATTTATAAAATTATGGAAAAATATTCATACACAAACCTTGTATTGAATAGGTCCGGATGGTTCGTTTCACTCGTAGTGCATGAAGTTACCGTCAAACATAGATATTATAACATTTTTACAGCATACAGTAAGCAATGTATTGCATACAATATTACATATTTTTACGACGAAAAATATCGCGATCCACGATAGTTTAATATCGTCCGAATAATGTTTAGATCCATTAATTTTGCACTACAAATGATCTGAGGAATTTAAAATACGTTGTTATCCCAGCCAATGTGAACAAAATATTGTTTTTATAGCTATCAGATTTTCGTTCAACATATTATAATATTATCATTTATCATCATCACATGTCGATATTCACTCGTCTTGTCCCCAAATCGTTTGTTACCTCATTCTTATTTATAACACCCATAGGACGATGATAATAATAAAAATAATCATATGATAAAATGTCGTTTTTCTTATTGATGATCACGGCGCGCCGTTGTCCGTAAATCGTCTGGCAGGAAGTAATGTTTTTTTTTTTTTTTTTAACACGTTTACAGCCAAGTGCAGTTCGAGTTTACTGCAGTGCAGTCGTTGGCGAGTATCATGTACGGCAGTAGAACTTTGTTAGGTACCAAAATCTATGGTATGGTCATAACCAAAGTTTGTCAACCGGAAACATCAGGAGCGTTCGGTGCACGTAATTCGTGCAGAACGGCGGTAGCGTGTCTCCGCAATAACATAGTATACCGTACGTGTACGACTTATAATCAATTCTGCTATTGAATTCAGAACTTAAAATATAATAAAATGATTTCCATTTTTTTTCAAAAAGTAAAATATAGTAATTATAACATCGAGCTAGAGTCGATTTTGTTTATGACAAAATGGCGCCAGCGAATTAGTTTCACGACGAAACAGTGTGATGACGAATTATTGTCTTAGACCGCATTGCCGTGACCCGGGATAGAGGTTAGGGAGTATTCAAGCCCCCAGTCTTGATTGTTTTATTTTGTATTGCAACTATGATTTATATATCTTATGGCATTAAAAAACATTCACATATAATATGTACAAAATTATAAGCTATAAACAAGTAGGATCACAAAATCACAAAATCTATCGATTCTTTGCTACATATTTGCAAATATTTCTATTTAAACAATGTAGACATGACAAAACATTGCAGCTTGCAGAATGTTACAGTACATGGACCTAAGTGTGTTTCTATTACTGAATTTATCGGTTATTTCATTTACTATTTAAATATTTTGTTACTTTTTACTTTTAAAATTTAATTGAAACCGCGATAGTATTTCAATCAATATAATTTTCATTGTTCGACTATTATAAAAGTACATAATTTCAATTCTATCGTTGTCGATAATTTTTTTTCATAATTAAATTATTTTGAAAGAACAAATCATATAATGTATGAAAATTGTAGGGGTTACATATAAATATTGTTACGATCCCTCCCTCCCCCAATTACGATAATGCGTAGGTACACGGTGTTTATAAGCTAATAAAAATGTTGAAGCCATAGATACGTGGCACACACGAGTTACAAATAATTGTATTTTCAATTTGCATTGTTGGAAACAAAATAATATAGATACCACTTAATGGATAACATGTCGTCAAGGGTCGAAGACAAAACTCTCGATTTCCGAAAGCAAGGAGCAAAGGATGATGTTCATTCTTACGTAAACATTCCTTGAATTGTCTGAGTGGTACTATAGCATTGCTTTTCTTGACCCTAAGAGGAAAACCCCCTCGCCGAAGGTTTTGTAGGACTTGTTACAAATATGCGGGTGAATTTTCATCGTCCCATTCGAGGAATAACCCGGCGTTTACTTATACCTACAAACAGATACAGTTTTTAGAAATCGGTATTTTTTTCCATTTCATGAAAACGATTTTTAAACATAGGCGTGTATTTACGAGGGTACCGCCTCTCTCCTGGCGGGTTGTGCCTAACGAAAAATCATGCCAGGAGAAGAAAAAGGTCTCAAGATCGGCACATTTTATTATTTATAAAAATTATTTGTTTTTTAAAAACAATTAAAATTGTATGGAAATTTATGTTTTAAAAAAAAATTTCATACCTATATAAAACGTATATAACAAAAAAAAAAGAACCGGATGGCCCTCGCTCTATTGTACACTAAAGGTTGGAGTGCGTCTCGTTTATAGGATAGGTAATTATAATGGATTTGTTAAATATGAACTAAAATGATTAGTTAGTCTAGAAAAGGTATATTATACAATGTTTTATGTTATATTTAAATTGAAATATTATATCTATATTTGCTGTTCAAACACTTATAAAAAAAAATGTGCCTTTCATTTTCAAATTGTGGATTTCAATAATTTTTAAATGACAGTAAGAAAAACTTCTGTAGAATCTATTAGTAAATTTTCAAGTATTTTGTACTAGCCAAATTGTTTTTATCAACAAATATAAAAATACATTTTTAAAAAAATCGAATAATTCAAATGCTTGAAAGTTGCTTAACAATCAATATAATATTTTAAGAAAAACATTATCTAAAGAAAATGCCAATCTAAACAACTGTCTAATATTTCATGTTTCTACAATTTATGCTTTTTGAATAATAACAAATATTTAAAACCATTTGAGGATAAATTGTTATTATATGCAATTTCATAAAAAATTTAAATTTCAAACCATCATAAAAAGTTATCCTGAAAGTCCGGTAGAAATTATTTTATAGTTACTGAAAGAGTAACTTATGGATAACCTCGTATTAAAATTTTGAACCTGAAGTACAAAAAGAAAATATTTATAAATTTTTAACTACAAAATAACTTGCAAAATATCCCGATTTTGACATATTTCATACAAATTTGAATTTTATGGACTTATAAAAAAAATATATGTGAAAAACTTTTCACACAAATATAATGTATTTACTTATATTATTTTATTTAATAATCAATTTTTTCTACTTCGTGTTGTAATTTCCAAGATTCAGCTAACATTTAACACATGCATCTTTTAAATTTATATTTCGATAAAAATTCTTGACATTTTCATCATTATTTTGTAATGCAGTTAATTGACGGACCGGATAACTGACGTTCCGTGCGTATAATCAATGCTCATTTGTATAACTTATAATAAATCTGTATTAAACTTTCAGTTTTTGGACAGCCAAATTTTTGTTATAGATATTAAAAAAAAAAAAAAAAACCTTAGAAAAATTTGAAATTGTCTATAAATAAGTCAAAAAATTTCAAAATACTTCGAAAACTTTACCATGTATAGAAAACGCTAATTTCAATATTTGGTGAAAATTTCAAGCATATGCGATTTTATTTTAAAGTTAGAGCATTTTAAAAAAAATATAGTTTATCAAAACGTGGATTTACGTAAAAATTCCCGTTTTTTCGTAATTTTTTATGGTTTTTTTCGATGCTTTTAAAAAGTAATGAAAAAGGTTGATTTTTATAAGTACCATCTACATTCACTTTCTTCTATCAGAAAAGTTGCTGTTTGAGGAAATCAAAACATTTTTACCGACCCAAAACATGATGGCAGACAAAAAAAATAATTATAAATGAATAAAAAATAAGAAATGAAAAAAAGACACATCATTGTAAAACCAATTGATCCCATTAGTCCGTTGACAATCTAAAACACTCCGTTCAAAAATCTAAAAGGTAGTGCTAACTAATTTAAAAATGTCTTTTACCCGAGATCTGGACACGCCTATGTTTATAAACGACGTTTCATCGCACATCATAGGTATCAGGTTAATACGGTTATATTTTATGTAATGCATATTATTATGTGCTATAAAGAAATAAAATATATTATAATAACATCACGCGCCACGTGTACAATATTGTAATAATATATAACGTATGTGTGCGGAACTCCAGTTCTTGGTGACGGTCCAACCCGGCGGCGGCGGCAGTGCACGGTGTGCCACGTGTATTTTTTAAAAGTCCGTTTTCGTCCGAAAATCTCTTTGAACCATCCAAAGTAAACGATAACGTGGACTGGCTGAAACTTTACAACTGAACCCGGTAAATCCATCGTCGCCCGTCGAGTGTAAACACTGTACGCGCACTTCACACGGCCGATACCTCTTCACCGCTGCACCGCCGGCGGTCTGCGTATATTGTTTGCTTAACATACTTACATTGATTAATTATTATTGAACCCCGGCGATGTGGAAAAGGTTTCCCGTCCGTCGTCGTTACCGCGGTTATTATTATTTTCCTACGTAAATTGGATTTATTTCCGCCGGAACGCCGGGCCGCTTGGCCAAACAATCATTTGGTTCCCGTTGACGTGGAAACGATCGTCTTATTACACACCTTTGGCGTGACATAATATTTAATAATAATCGTATTCTATTGACAAATTTGACAAAATAGGTTAAACGTTTCCGTAATGTATAAAACATTTTATTATACATAGTATAATATAGGTATACAAGTTGTTGTTTTTTAATAAATATTATTATTGACGATCGTTAAGTTCCAGCAATGGATGGCTCAGTCACACTGCACTACTGCGATCTCAATAAAAAATAACTAAATGTATTTTATTTTATTTATACTACTTGTATTCATTGTAAAAAATATATTTACATATTATGCAATACTGCGTTTCCAAGATATGAAACATAAAAATTAATAACCTCTGCAAACATTATGTTGATAAATATCATATAAAATAGAGCTCAATTATAATTTATCGACGCTAATAAATGCAATTAACACGTATAGAAATTACACTTATTTTTTTTTAAGTCAACAATTCAATATAATTGTATGTTTCACGGTTTAATTTTTTCTCGTGTATAAAAATAATGAAAATATAACGTTATTAGCTAGGTACTACTTATTTTAATGTAATTAATTTTACATCGCTTATCGATTTTCTTATGGTTAACAATTAAAAATCATTTCCGAATACATATGTAACCGTAAACACAATCACTACTCACTACAATTGACAATTTGGTAGTTTTATTTAATGACGCATACATCTCATTTTAACATGTTTACCACTTAGTACTACGTAAACATTTTATGAAGTAGGTTTAATTTATTTATTAAAATTGTTTGTTATCAAAATAATATGGATGTTATTAAAATGCTTTTACGAGCTTTTATCCTATCGCATAGTACTTAATTGAATTACATTACATAATGCATAAAATATGATAAAAACAACGTTTCATAGAATATCAGCGTATGTTACCCAAAAAAAAATTACTATTTAGTAGTATCCACATTTTTTTTTTTTAGTAGTTACTCGTATGAATACCCATAATAAAAAACTAATGATAACTTTTTCTGAAAAAAAAACCGTTTTTATTTTAAAATGTTATTTAATCATTTTCGTTGTAAAACTATACTTATCTTTAAAACTTTTTTATGCTTTTAAATATTTAGTGAGTAGATAAACTTTTAGGTTTATCTGTTTTAAGAGCTGAAATCCTTGTCTTTTGTATTACTAAATTATCAGTAAATCACTTTTGTAATTAAAACGGATTTTAGTGAAATGCATTTAAATAAATTTGTTTTCTGATAATGTTAATCATGTTCATTGTAAATGGACAATTTTCTCGTAAACTTGTTAACGTATTATGAATTTGAAAAAATATGCACAATATTTATTCATGATAAGAATTTGAATTGATTCAATTCCATTCAATTTTTCATCTGATTATTCATGATAAAAATGCATTTTAAAGTTATTTGAGTGCTTGCATAGCATAAAATTTTATAATTTTCTTATTATTATAGTACTTAAATATTTTATTAAAATTTGGTAATTAATTTTTTTATGATTTTTGAAAATGTATATTGAATTATTAAAATTACAGTACAATTATTATTGTGTGTGCCATTAACATTAGATTAGGTTCTACCTAAATTAGTGGTGCTATACTATAATATGAGATAAAATTACGATATACACAAATATTATTGTCGAATTTATTACAAACTTAAAAACTGTAGGAAATCAACGGATAAACATTTATTAGATTTTTAACACCAAAATTTTTCTAAAAATCTGGGTCATTAAATGGTTATTTTGAGTTTTTGTTATAACAGTAGGTAGAACAAAATTTGAAATTTATAAATTTGTGTTTGAAAAGTACAAAAAATGTATTTAATACATCTTTAATGTAGCGCAGTACAACATAATTAATGTCAAAAAAGTGAAAAATTTACGATTTATAATCAAAAAAAATGTCGTGGAATAATAACAGCTGCGACGCACAAGTGATACGCGTAGATTTTTTCTTTATTTTTCCACTGACGTACATCAAGATCCGGGGCTTCCATGTCTTTGGTCGTAATTATTTGCAACCGTTCAGGTCACGACTGGTTGAGTGGGTATGTACATTACACACCTAATATGCAAAGAATAAGTACGTTGAGCTCATGTTCGTTTGGAAAATAACTATAATAAACATACACAAGCCAACATTCCTAGCATTCATCGCTATATCGACTTAAGAGCATTAAAACTCAATGCTATATAGTAATTGGATCCCAAAAGTAAGATTTTTAATAACTTAATAAATAATGTGCAATAAGTTGGTTAAGTACTGCGAGCAAAATAGATTGCCCATGTATAAAATATTGTGTTAAAAAAAATGTGCCACGTGAACCTTCAGGCTTCAATAGTCGACTAGCTTTTCGAAATTACCTTTTAAATTGAACTCGTTTTGTCTTTTGAAACATTTTCTCCTATATTAATTACACGTCTAAGTAACTGGAAACGTCAATAACAATTTAATACGAAATCAATAATAGTATATTATATTACGATTGAACGTAACTTTTACTTACTATTTATTGAACATTCTTTTTTTTCGGTTCGTTACGAAAAATATTGAATACAATAGTATTCTAACACTGTATATACATATATACTGTTGTCTGTTTTATTTATATTCATGACATATTAAATGGGCTTGAATAAAAGGTATTCAAAAAATTGTATTGATCGATCAAATACTATCTGAGGAATTATCAATCCTAACCGAACCTATTTCTTAGTAAAATTAAATCGTCACATCATTTTTTTGCACAGGTTCACAGTTCATAACGTACTAATTTATTTATTTTATATTAATTTATATATCAATTTCTTAAAGAATACTGCTGGACCTCGTGTTGTGGAAACCTGCGGTCATTACAACAATCATCATGATTTCGAAGAAAAAAATGAAGTATAAAAAATGATCGAACTCAAAATATAATAAACTATTGACTTTTGTCATGATTATACATTATATATGACGATAAATATTACAAATGTACAAATATTGAACTAGAGACTATAATAAATATTTGATTACTAAAATACACTACTTATGAAGTACATGTTTACAACGTTTTTGAATCGAAATCTAAAGAATTCAACGCGCATTGTTTTTTTTTTTTAAATATAGATAAATTTGAGGCATACATTTTATCATTACTATTACATTATAAACATGGAACAAAAATGCGATTTTTATATGAGGTATACTACTTATACTTTCACATGGACGGCATTTTAAAGCCGGTCAAAGCGAGCCGCCTGCAGTTGTCGCGTTACACATCTGTTATGTAGGTACTGAAAACTATTCGGCGAAGTTGAGGTATCTTTTTGTCGCGGTTTTTTGCGACTTCGAAATGATACACGAAATTCAATTTACGTTCACTTTCCGTACGAATGGACGTGTTACACACGCATTTCTTAGAACAGTTTAACTATATATTGTTCGCATGTAATATAATACTATACACAAACCGAATCCGAATGCGATATCCACGCAAACGGCGGCGGCACGTTATTACAACCGGAAATAAAATCACGCTGATAATGATAATAATAATTGCTCGTAGAACACGCGAGTGCAATTATTATAATGGTAATAATATGCTGCAGCCGTTGTTCCATTTGATTAAAACACCGCACACCGACGGTATCTATTTATCATATCATTATTACTAGTATTGCTTTGAAATGTTACCGATGTCATAAACAGCGCGCACGTGCAGTCCACATAATTGTTTGATTATAATATAATATAATATATGCGAATGTGTTTCAATATCATAATCATGAGCTAAATTAATTAAAACTTAGTCAGCTACACGAATTAATTATCGTGCAATTTTATAAAACGCGACCGGGTCTGATAATAAAACATTATTCCGGATCATAATAATAATTATGCATATTAAAACGTAAAGTTTTGTAAAGTCTTAGCAGTCGGTTAGATAACCTAACACGCGCCACGCGATATATTCAATTTTAAGTTTTTCAATTACTCCAATTCCACATTAACTTTAATAGTTAAATACATTATAATACATAATGGTAATACCATTCAAAACTTTACCTATATTGTGTGTGCGTTTGATTTTGATAAATTTACTCATTACCCATGAGTATGGGTGCTATGAAAAACCCTAAAACAGTGTTGTGTTGCCATAATATATTATAATTATTTAACTTGCAAACGCTTGTAAAATCATCATTATACACCTATGTGTTTCGTGTAAAACAATTAAAAACGTATTGAGTCTATTTAAGTCAGTGCATCGTCGATGCTAGTCCGACTTTAAAATATTGTGTTCCCGATTTGTTCAAACCATGATTTTAATATTTCTCGAAAACAGTACTTTTTGCATTGATAATCGCCACAAATTATTGATGACCGTATTATCATAATATATTTCGAGGCATTCACCCTTAGTTGCACTTTTAGGCCAGTAGTTTGCCAATCTTTTGCCGTTGTCTAAACTCTAAAGTAATATAAAAATGAAAACTATAATTTTTAAATGTTGAATATATATTGATAGATTGCGAATAAGATAATATTTCATAGCCAGTGATCGCACCTGAGTAAAAATAAATGACGCGTCTTAAACGATTTTAACTACGATTGTATGCGTCGTTACAACGGATGTTGACGACGACGGAAATATTATGCAACAATATTTCATAAGACTGAACGGGACGCGAAGTACGATAAACAGTGAAACAAAAACGGACTTTTGGAAGGAAACAATTCGACAATAATGCGCTGCAGAGTTCGTGGAAATCGAATAAAAAACAAAAACGGATTTCCCTTAAACGCGCAGTAATACGTATTATTAATTGGAATTTATTACGTACACTTTCGTGGAAACGAAAATTTAAGTCGTGCAAGATTAAAAAGTTGCGGATTATATAATAATTGTATAATGGATTTTACCGTGAGCGAGCATTTATTATTATATTATGCGCACTTAATAATATGTCCTATACGACCGTTCTGGTTTTGTTTTCACATGTACCCAATATGCGCTTATCTAATTATTGCGAATTAGTGTTGTACAACTACACTTTATACGTCACGTAATCTTATACACTTATGTATATACATACGCGTCTCAGTCGTAAGACGTACAATATGTTCTCAAAAGTCACCGCGTTATTTTACATTAACGCGGATAATCTTTTACACGGTTGTCTGGGAATTGAACTGTATCCAAACAATACGCGCACACAAATCCGGAACAACGGGCAACCACCACTCGTCGCACGCCCGTTCCGGCCTTGTACACACTCGCGTACTGGTACAAATCATTGCTCTCCTATGTATGTGTGTCGACTCCCCCTTGATCCTTTATAGGCAGCAACGCATGTTAATTTAGTATTGTTTTTTTTTTGTTTTGTTTCAGTTTTTTTTTTTGCTTTTTTTTGGAGTGACAAAAATGATTGCAGTGGTATTGTATTCAGTTTCCAAGTTTTCACGAAAGTGCTTATCGTACATTTATATTTCCTACCAAAACCAAAAGTTTAAGAAAACTTATAATCTCCATGGTTGGTAGTAGTAGTGGTGGTGGTGTTGGTCCTTTATCATCACGATTTCACTTTTCGCCAAACAAACCAACCTCATAACATTATTTTGTAATATTTATTTTTTCTGATTCTTGCTGCGTGTACGAATTTATGATTGCGGATTTTAGAACGGTATATACGCTTTGAAACGAAAACGAAACTTAACAACTATTATTGCACCAAGTGGCAATAACGTTACAGTTTACGTCTGCCCAGCCATGTATTATTAGATACATTATTATAAAGCAATAATACTAAAAGAAGGAAAAAAAAATCGGTAAATAGTTTTTCCACAGGTACGTTCATGGTGTATTATACGAACGCATACACACTTATTGTGTTTTTGATCTGAAATAATTTCGAATTCATGAATCTAGTTGTATATCCGTGATGACATGATGTTAGATAATTTTTGCATAAATTTGTTTTTTTTTTATAAATAATATATTATTCTACACATTTTTGTGCGTTTCAAAGACAAAATAATAAATAATTTTATGACGTATTCTTAATAAAACCGTCCTGGTTATATTTCTACAAAAACAAACAGCAAAAATATATAAGTACATATTTCGTATTATATTCCGTGAATACAAAAACGATTCTCATACGATATATTATAATAAAACCATTGCGTATAACCATCTGTAACATTTGTTGCATTACAAATCTAATATATAATAGATCTCAAATACAACCTATTATTTTTTACAATAATACCTATACATTAGTTACTATTAATTTATTTTAAATTTTAGTGTGATTTTTTTTTTTTAATAAACCATTCGAAAGAACTGTAGTCATATGGTTTTAACAAAACGGTAACCATAACAATGAAACCATATTTGAAATTTACTTAATCTATTAGTACAATTCTCTATCGATAAACGAATAAGTTAGGTGTTACGAAAATTTTCGAGGTATCGTATAAATAGCAAACATAGAAGTATACATAAACAGTCATTGTTCAATCGTAAATCAAACAAAAAAATAAAATAAAATTACGATGTTTTACCTTTGTTTTTGAACATAGAGCCTATATTTAATGGTTTCATACACTTTGTTTCTCCATTCATGGTTTTTAATACAATTCTAATCATGCGTCTTATAAATAAGGACATCAAAACAAATTTAATGACGATGGCGTAGGGTGGAATTAAAACGAACACCCGTTAGGTTTTTACACATTAAATTAAACGTCCCGGTGGTTGTTGTCAACGTATAACGAGTTTCGGCAATATAATAGTAGTAATAATCATTATAATATTAATGATAATAATAATAATAATAATAATAATAATAATAATAATAATAATAATAATAGTATCATTGTAGCGTACATAATATACTACGCGACTGCATGTCACGTTACAACATTATTATTTTAAGTGTATCAGAACTCATGCTGGGTACCTACGTATAATATTATACACACGGCTCTATACATGTATTATATTCGTAAGTGGATAAACAGTTATTAGTCCGGTCTGCGGGAGACTAGCAGTAATGTTATTGCGGGGTGTAATGACATACGTACTACCACGTTGGATAGTTCACAAATGTAGACGACTCCGCGGAATAAAGGCCGTTCTGGCTTGACTAAATTTAACGCATGCATTACTAATGATATCGAAAATCGGTCGAATAGTTCAACGGCGGGCTAAGTACAATAACGTGCCAAAGCGTGCTAAGCCGTTGTTAACGTTATCCGTGTAGGTATACAATATAGTATCCGCTGAACGCAAAGTTGTTGATTGATTGTGTGTCAAAAACACGTCATGTGCGCATACCAATTCGTATTACATAATATTATACAGAAATGCGCGTATCAATGAAAACATTCGAAAACACGTGTGTGATGCGATTATGACGCGTATAATTTATACCTTTGTCACACGTGCATCATATTTATTGCGTATATTATAATACGATAAGTGTAGCGCACCAATAATATCGTTTTTTGCGTGTAATAATAGAGGCCATCGGTCGCATAGCTATTGGAAAACGGTCGTCTCTCTCAAAAATAAGAAAAACCTACATTGCTCGTTACAACATGTTGGTCCGAAAAAAAGGATAACACTTATGTTCCAACCGAAGCAGTGTTATCGAACCAGCCTTAATATAATATGCATAACGTGTCATCGGTTATTGTTATCAAGGTGATGACTTGATTTTTTTTTTTTCGGAACATTTTCAGGATACATTTAAGTCTTATTCTTAGCTAAAGTGTGCCTTGTATGTGTATCAAAAACAACATCATCCGTGACTTATAGATCCCTTTATGTTACTCTTTATTTTTTGAAACATTGCTTAATGCTGTTATTATAAGTATATTATTATAGTATCATTAGTAATATTCAATCTTAAGACTAGTATTTAATTGGAATCGTTCAAACTCGGTGTACAATATATTATGACATAATGTTAGGTATAATCTAATGATTGAACAACAATTTAGATTATCTGTAGTTAATCTTTTTTTAATCACGACACATGAACGCACGGTTTTTAAAGGGTAAAGACGGTGTACAAACAAAAGTGGTCAAACCTTTTAATTAATGTCTTCATATGCAATCACATATTTTAAAATAGTTCGGTTCACATGGTTTCCGCGAACGGTGGCGAATGATTAAAACTTTAAATCGACATCGGTTGATCGCTACGGTTGAATCAACGACGCGTACGATACAATATTATGTTATAGCAGTTTCGTAATCACGTGCCTTCAGAAATATAATATGAACCGAAGCGATATTCAGTATTATGTAAACGCGGTTAATGACCACACCGAAGTAATGTACCTAACGCGTCCCTGCTGGCGATATTATTATTGATTCACGTCGTGTATGATTTCTCCAAACATGGACGTGTTATTTTTAACCGTCCGTATAGTTGCGCTCCGTGTGGATGATACACACACGTCGTATATATTTTGCGCCCGCGGCCCGACCATGTTTTATTGTTTGTTTGTTTTCGGTAAACAGATCGAACACAAAGTCGAAAAAGAGATTAACGCCCACACCTGCACGGCCACATAGTATATTATATCGGTTATCCACATACATTGCTGTGCACGTCGACCATAGAGTGGTAATATGCTAATATGAGACAACGCAGTGAATAATAATATAACGGATCACGATTATTTACGAAACAAACCCGTAGCGCAATCTGTTAGTAAAACCGTCTTGCACCAAAGCGTTGCATATGGTAAAAAAAATAATAAAAAGCAGTTCATTGACAAATTGATCCGAGCAGTGACGTCGTAAAGCACTATTTAGTGGCGGTGATGTATTTTCAATGATAACACCCGTAACATCGTTTGGCATTTCCGGGAATTTTCGCAGTCCGCATAACGTATACACTCAATATGATGCTTCCGTGCCGTTGCTTTTTGTATACATATGGACTTACATATACAAAGTGACTATGAATGCTCGGTGCTCATCCCTCATTTATACTTTAATTGTATATTTTCTTCAAATTTTTATTCGTGGACAGTTCATTTTTAATTTCCATACACATAAACACTGGTTCAAATTAAATAACCTTCTGGAAAAAGTAGCTGAATAATATTATTTAACGTAAAAAGAAATGGTGTTTCCACTTCAAGAAAAAAGTTCGAATTGGACACTTCTTAAGAGGTGCATGACAACTATATGAATTCGAAAACATACAGTTGTCTATATCACACACATATTCCATAAATCAGAATTGAAAACAATGCGTACGTTAGGTAGGTACAGAAAAGGGGTGCGAGCATGTTTAAAAATGTGTTTGTTTATTTGTACTGCTCACGCGACTTTTTACCCTTCATGCCGTTTGTCGAAGGAGCTAAGCTGCTCTCTCGGTGACGACCGTAACTTATACCTATAGTAATATCATGCTGTATAAACAACGATGGCATTATAAAAAAAAAAATAAAATAAAATGTTCACTGCGATTCCATAACCGTAAAGTATAATAGTACACTTAGAAATAGCGTACGGAGTGTGGTGATCCAAGAATATTTTTAAACTCATTCACCAATTGATGAGAAAATAATATTTTGCTCAATTATAATATATAATATAATACATATTGTATGCATACTCACGAACACGCACGCGCACACGCACGAGAACGGAGTATAAATGTCAGTGACAAAAGGATTATGTTAAAACGAAAATAGTTGCAGTTTTAATTAAAAACCCGTTGTTCACTAATAATTTTTATTATTGTTTTTGCTGAATTTACATTTTATTGTTTATCGTATTCTGATATTTTATTTCTGAAAAAAAAATATTAACAATATGAGGAAAAAAAAAAAAAACGTTTATTACGTTACAATAATATTATGCTGGTGGATGTGCGTATGTAGTGCGTGTAAAACCAAGTGCACACACTTCTCGCGTGTACGCCGTATAGGTATGTACATCATTTACACGCGAAGACCGTTATTGTTTTATAAAACAACAACAACAACAACAACAACAATGACAGAAGGTAGTTAAAAGGGTTGACTGCTAATAATGATTTTAAACCAGCATTAAATACATTTTTTTTTCCCCCCTTCGGTTAAAAACATGTTAAACGTACAATGTATTCCGAGAGACGTGTGTACTGTAGGCGTACACGCACGGCCAATATTTTTGCTCGGGTACTGACACTGCAACAACCGAATGCGGGGTCCCGTTCCGTACGTGCCTGGTTACAACGGATTTTTAAAGAATACATTCATGCGTGTTATTCTTCCGGCGTGCAAAAAGCCCCCCCCCCACGCGCACGAGACCGTGCTGCGGTTGCCGTTTAAAAGCTGCAGGGATCGCGCGTGACGAGTGCAATATTGCAATATTATACCTACAACCGTAATACGTATAATATATTATTAGTTTGCATTCGTCCAAAAATTTTATCGCATTATGCATTTATTATTATACTATTTTTGTACGTAGAAATACACTGTGCACGCATATAAGACGTGCATAGTGTCTACGTCACGTCGTCGTGTCACGAACTGTAGGACGAAATACAGTGTTGCAATAATATCATTAGGTCTATGCGCACTATCAACGCGATGTGCATCGAAAACGTATATTACTATGCATGAGAATAACACGAGATTATAGGTTCAACCTATTGCGTACGAAGACCCTTAATTAACGTACGGATTGGAATATATAAGTCGTCCACGTCCAGAGTCGAAGAACAAAATGTTCATCTATATTCGCTATAAACAAGGAATAAGTCATTAATCATTTTTGTGCCCATATAATCGAAGACTATTATTTACACCAATGCGTGAATAATGGAAAAAACTCATTTTCCTCAAAATGTTTATTTTTTCACAAGGTTGTGTGTTTTTCACGGTAGGAATAAAAAAATGTTCTGTCGTAGCTTTTCGGTAGAAAGTTCAGCTGAAATATAATAGTTGATACCTGTTTTGGGGATTAATTTATTAGTTCCTCAACAGTTTTGAAATTAATTGAGTGACATTAAATAATAATTATACAAACCATATCATAACTGAGTTGTACACTCGGCACCACCTAGTATTTTGTCATGTACATGGACACTATTCGACTAGAGTCTAATATCTGTATAGACTATACAGAGTACTTATATACTAGAAAATTCATAATTTTCAAAATATTTTGATAAAAGTTGTGCTATTTTTACTTTATAGGCACATGTCATTTTCGATTACAAATACAATCTACTTTATTACGAAATTTGGTCCTACTCCACTCTATCCCCCACATTTTAGAAAAAACTGTTCTATAAATAATTACAATCTACCTCTTTCTCTCAGAGTTATAATTTTTTTTTTTTCGAGGAAGTAAAGGTAAATTAGTTTCAAGCTTAAAAAACCAACACAGCAATATTGTTCAGTATTCAACTATTCCTGTATCTTACTCATTTTTTAATTTAGATTAATCCTAGAATTTCATGAAACTGTAAGTTTCTCGTCGAACTAAATAATAATATACATGATATTTTCTACTTTTAGTGCTTGGAAATTGACATAAAAAAAATAAATTTCTTAAAAATATTGTGTACCATGCATTTCATTAATAATAATAATATTTTTATAGCTTTACATAACAATATTAGTATTTTTTGATATTTATCATAATCAAAATCATTTTTTGGAATTATTTATTTATTTTTTATTTTTTTAATGTTAAATTATTATATAAAAATGAGAATTACATTAACGATTCGCGTGTACTAATTTATTTTATTGTACTTATACATAATATATGTTATATTCTTAAAAATTAAAATTATTCTTACTAAGTATATCATATTTATGTTTAATTGTACATTGATCATTTATTATGAAATAATTTACATCATACAAGATTCACAGTTATAAGAATAATGATTATTATTATTGTAGTAAGCTATCATGTTTATGAATAGGAGTTATATTAATAAGAATTCTTTTTTTATTAATTTTACTGATAACGGGTATTTAATTCATGCGTAATAAATCCATAACACAATAATATTATTATAATAATTAGTTATTAATATTTTCTTCATAACGAAACGTATTTTTAGGATGCTGAGATTCAGTTCAGGGTAACGAACCTATTGTCCTACCTAATCATCCTTATCGATAGATTACGTACAGGGATATTATCTATGTTCTATAACATTTTATGACTAAATCGCGATAAAACCTTAATTATAAATAAGACTCATTTATGATGTATTACATTGGTTGTTGCGTTTTAGATCTATGTCAAAATGATATATAAAACAACAAAAAATCCACCAACGCATTCGAATACATAATATATATATATATATATATATATATATATGTATTATGGAGGAAACTCATTTGTAGATTATATTATATTCACGTGTGTAATGTTATAGGATCACAGTATATTTTTTTCCATAATATGTTTGAAAATATATACGAGGTTTACGCACCGCTGTGGAAGATAATCTGCGTCGACTGATTAAGAATTTATACTGTGATTATATAAATATTCATTGAAATACGTTCCTCACGTGAAGCGTTTTCGCTTTCGACAAAATAAAAAAATCCCCATCAGTATTAATACACAAGGACGGCGCTTGAATTAGTTTTTGATACAATAAATTACGATGCAATCAACCTCTGAATTATTGATTTATTATCGAAAGAATTTAAATTGATGAATGTTACGTTAATAATATAATAATTGTACAATATTATGGTTAGGTAATTCAGGAGTTATCCAGTGCAGATCATCTTAGTGAAAAAGGTATACACGAATTGCATATCAGTATATCACCATGCAATAGTAGGTCAGGTAGTCAATTTTTTCTTTTTGGTTTCAGGTATTCTCCGTGTTTCGAGATATATCACTTAATATTATAAATTTAATAACAACTAGAATTTATTTTGTTCCCGAGTCCGGAATATGGGACTAACGGAAGTTAGTATTGTTGGTAAAATTATTGATCTATATTTTTGGATTATCGTTCTCGAAGTCCAGATGAAACAAATTATTATTTTTTAATTCGAGTTATCTAAAATATAATCCGTTGATCCTAAAATTGTAGATTTAGCCGATTATTTTATCAACAGTTATATATTAGAAGATTTACTCTTTCTTCCATGAATATGGTTCAATGGGCAGAAAAGTATTCAAGTTATTACTGCTAATGACAAACGCGTGCGAGGTTTTTCATAAAAAAAACGTAATAGTTTTTTGAGTAGTTTCCATCTAAATATTTATATATTTTAAAGATAATTAAAACCTACCCTGCAATGTTAGTTAGAACTTATATATTTTCTATACATACATTTAGAAAAGAAAATCAAGATAAATTTTATTTATTAAAAATCAGATGAAATGGAAATTAATGGAAATAAGATAACAAGATCAGCATTTGTGAAAAGCTTATTAAAAAATTAGAAACCCTCATTTTATTATATTTTTAATGTTTATTTATATAATATTTCTTTGACATCATTAACTTAATTAAATTAATTTTATTAATATTGTAAAAATTTGTATTTATTACTTATTATTGATTGTCTACGAATCACTAATTTGAATATACATGACGCAATTTCCATCTATACCTATTCTACGGTACGCAACTCATGTGTTCCCATCCAGTTAAATAATCTAGATAGCTCGGGCCAATTGAGGAAACAAAAAAAAGTCAAGTTTTAGAAACAATTTTCTTTTCTTAGACAACACAAAAAATAATTCAATTATTTATTTATTATTTATTTTTATCGGTTTCCATTAATTCATCGTATTTATTACGAATCGCACTAATTTTTATTGGCGGTTGATAAGTAGTTTTTATTTATTTTTTTTCATTTTTGGACGAGTTTCTATATTATCCGTAAAACGTTCAATCTCGACGAGCGCGATAAAAATCTGGTTCGGTATTCCGAGGTGTTCTCGATTACAATAGATTCGTATAATATCTAGACAATCCTATGTACGGCAAGGAGTAGTTATATAATATACAGGTGAACCATATTGTCGCTATACATCTCAAACACACTATCCAAATCTTCTCCACTCGAATCGTCAAGTTCTTCTGGGAACGTAAAGGTACCGAGGATTTCAGATACAGAATAGTAAATTCGTGTGCTGTAATACATCAGATCAGTCCACCTTGGCAATATCCTGGAACCCAGCCCCACGGGTCTTTGGATAAAGCTGCTAGTATCGATCCCATGTTATAATATGAGGTTTTCCCGGCTATTTCCGATAACTATGCCGAATGATTGCAGTAATAAACCGTAAGTCGACTTAACTAATTGCGTAAACGACTTTGACTAATTGGAAAATTTGAGCCATTAAAAATCGTGATCACCGAAAAAAATGTGTCACACAAATATTGAAATGCTTAGGCCTAGACATTATCTTCGAGTTATTGACGTTATTTATCATACAAATATTGAAATCGCTGCAGGTCCGAGACATTTCTACGTATTATCGACGTTACCGAAGTTACGCAGTATTTATATGACGGATGGTTCGTATTTAAAGAGCTCACGTTAAAATAACATTAATATTATAATTGCAACTTGATACTGTATATTTGATCTTGTACACGCAACGTTAAATACAAATTATAATAATAATTTTAACATGTTAATCTTGTACATCGCGTATTGTATATTTTGAATATCCTTCGCTTTTCACGGCCGTGGAAAACAAATAACAAACTTTTGAAAATATTTTAAACATTAAAATTAATTTCGAATGGCACGATCTGTTATTGCGTATGGATGGAAAAATTGTTTGGGCGCTTTACAAATAATAATTAACTATTATGTTTCCGTTTCTGTTTTGTATTTCCAAACATTGTCGTTCATAGAACCGTTTTTTGCAGGTGATGGCCAGCTAATTCCAATAAATTATTAATTAATATCATTACGTATATATAAACTGCCGCGACAACGGACCGCACGCGAGAGGCCTCTATTACACGCAGGGCAGGATTGGCAAGAAAAACCGGCCTGAGGATAACAATTAAAGAACCCTCAATCCTTCACTACCTACTTAAAACTATAAAATTGTCTTTAAATCATAGGCTTTATTAATATATTATATTATTATTATATTTAAATCACAGTCCCCCCTATAAAACAGTATTGTAAAATACTTCAGTCAATTTTTTTTTTTTTTTGGGGGGGAGGCTGGATCACCCCAAAAACCGTTTCATTGAATTTCACATTGTGTTTTTTTTTTTTTTTTATGACAACAAATTTTTCATAGTATTGCTTTTTTGACAAATTATGTCCATTATGGAAGTATTACTAACATTATTCAAAATGTCTCTTTCTACGGACATTAAAACAAATGATTCTAACTTTTATTGGGATAAACAATTTCCTAGTCGATTTAAAATTTATTTTGACTTAGAGAAGGTTCTTTCACAATTTACTTGAGAACAAGACAATGTTAAAATATATGTGTATGCAACAAATACATTTTTATAAATAGATGTGTGCAAATTGTATTGTCTTCAAAGTTAAAACATCAAAACAACATACAATACAATTTTTGCAAGTAGTTTTACTTTTAAAATCCGCTTTTGTTTGTTTATAATTTTCTTCATCTTGTTGTTCTATATTTTCCAATTGGGAGAAATCTTTTATCTCATAATTTGCCAAAGATTTAATACTATCCCATTTTTGTGAAAAATCCATCATCTCTACCATAAATTCATTCACTGTCAATTTCTTTTAATTAAAATACAAAACTATTACTTTTGTTAATAAATTAATGCAAGTCATTAATATAAGAAAAATTATTTGGATCTAAGTATGACATACATAAATAAAGATTTTTATGTTTTTCAAATCTGTTTCTTTAACTAAATTGATTCTTAATTAATCTAAATTTGTAATAATCACAAGGATTCTTATCACGTATTTCAATATTTTTCATTTATCAACATATGAATTTTGAAATACCAATAATTTAACAAATTATTATTATTATTTTTTTTTTTAATGCAATTTATAATCCGCATATTTGAGTAGTGGATACCGGCCCAAACTTTTCACATTTTCACCGGCCCACCGAGTTTTGCTCGGTAACTCAGCGGCCCAATCCGGGCCTGAATACACGTGATATATATGGGAGTTTTAGATTCAGATATAACATTAGCATGAATTTATGGGTCATACCTGTCCGGCCACGTGGGAGGGTCCTATTTTATGTTCCGCTTTTTTTTCCACCCCCGTCCATATCTTTATAAATTATTTTCTTAGTTCGTGCCCCGAAAGTGCGTGTCTGCAAACGCGCGGAGTGAATCTCTTATCCCTGAGTATACAGGCGTATATATATATATATATATATATGTACAGGTACTAGCTATTAAATGCGTCACTGTGGAATTATAATGTAAATATAATGTTACCGCCGGAAAAGTGGAAAATACGGACATTTTATAGGAAGCCGTACAGGATTTGACACAATGGCCGACGTTGAACAATCCAATTTACCGGTTGAAAGATATACACAAAGTTGAACGACGAGGAACTTCAGACAAACTATATTGTATCGCATAAATCTTGTAGCTTAACACCTATCGTTTTAAAATCGGACTTATGTGTCGCGCATGAAATAGAAATGTTCGAGTGTTAATAAGGGTAAAAAAGCGTTAATGAACAGAAAAAAAAAGTTTTCTCACTCATCCGAACAGGTCGAATAAGTTTTTATTTATATTATGCGTTATGGTTGATGACCGATACGTATATCATATATCTACACGTGACAGGTACTCGATCTCATGTAAAATTAATTAAATTGCGAAAAATGTCTACTGTTTCCGGAAAACTATTATTAACAGTGATCTCGATATGAAAATGAACGTGTGCTTTAAAGTTATTCAAAATCGAATAATATTGATCTTTTCAAAGTTCGAGGCTTTGTTATGCGTTGTTATACACTTCGTATATATCACCGCCTTTTTTTGTCTGATAAAGTATAATAATATATTATTTACACTTACACATGGTGTATAACGTTCTACTCCGATCGGTCTAGATCGTATTAATATATTTCCTACTGTACTTTTCCAGTCGCAACTTTTTTGTAAAAAAAATATATAATATATTATTAGGCATATAATTCCCTCCTCTTCTTTCTAGCAGAGAACTCCTATTTTAAATCTTCCTTTGGATATACCATTCTAGACT
The DNA here is from genome assembly GCA_025469195.1 of Chaitophorus viminalis. NCBI lineage: Eukaryota > Metazoa > Arthropoda > Insecta > Hemiptera > Aphididae > Chaitophorus > Chaitophorus viminalis. Next base: position 36,448 of record JAIPRK010001372.1, on the reverse strand, counting down.
CAAATCTTCCCCTTAACATTCGCTCCACTCCTATTATTTCATAAATTCTGCTGGCTTCTTAATTTAAACTTCCTTGTACAATATATTCAATATTGTAAATCTGGATATGATAATATATTACATTAAATATTTGTAAAATAAATTAAATAATAGAATTGCTGTGATATAACAAACAAAGGCAATATAAAATAATAAATATACAATAATAGATGTTATCTACATCTCATCGACTTAATATTATCTCTAGTGTTTTGAAGCTTGAACGTTCGTTGAAAATTGTTGTACTTACACCTTTTGAATTCCCTACTCTGAAGTGATATAGCAATTTGAACTTTTGATTTATAAATATCAAATAATATTAGAACTGCACTAACGTATTGTTTATAAAAATGTTATGTGAAAAAAGAAACGTCAGGTCACAAAGGCACTAGGCAGTGAAATATAATTTGGTACCTACTTATGGATTTTTCATTGCACCGCTACTGCTCTGGCCCCTATAAACGCTTATCAATATTAAACTATCGATTCAATTTTCAATATTTATTAATCAAAATGTTCCGTATTTGGTGTTTAAAAATATAAAGATCAAAATAAAAATAATAGGTAGTAAAGATACGCGAGATAGAACGAAATGACCTCGGGCCGAATGAAATGTAATTGCACGTAAAAGCTTCGACGAAGAAATTGAGAAGACCGTATACAGCAGTAACTCGAGTACGGCACTATATAAACACGGTGACAGAACGTTTACAAAAATATTAAGACAGGTGATGGGATCGTTTACTCAACTTTATTAGTTATAAGTGAGTGCTGATCGTGATTAATATTTTCATTTGGTCACATCGAAAAATTTAATAGGGTGTGAATAATACTGTTGACAAAGTGACGACGACGTAACGGTCTTTGTGATACTTAATATAGAAGCATAATATTGCGGCCTGCGTGGGACTATGGTCGAATAATATCGATGATTTTAAACGTTTTTTTTTTTTTTTCTAATTTTTGATACAATATCGAACTCGACCCGGATAAGTATTAATGCGATTGCGTTTTAATAAATATGTTTCGAGTTTGATTCCTGCATAGTATATTCGCGAAACGAATGCAAAAACTACTGTAGTTGAGTACATTATAGCTCTATTACGTGGTCCGTAAACACCGTCGTTACCGTGACACACTCGATGGATTTTTAAATTTTAAATGATACGTTTGTGCATGAAGTAAAATAATATATTGACATAAGTCTTGTACGGAACGCTTCGAACGGTTGAGACGAGTTCTAACTATAACTATTACGAGCGTCAAGATAAGTTCTCTAGTAATCGGCTGAGGATTGCGTTTAGAAATCAATTCGTAGGGCGATTAAAAAGAAAAAAAGGAATTCATTAAGGTTAGCTTAAAAATTAAAATTTCGTAAAAATCCTTTGACATGGAGTCAAAAATAATGTACTTAATAATTTAGTTAGATAATAGGTCGGATTACTCTAGTTTGAAATCCAACAGCGCAAATATGTGAACGCATATTTGTTTGTAGGACGAAGACAACATAATATTATGCTGGTATAACGTCCTCTTAACGAGCACGCGTATTGCAGCCGATTCGAGTATAGCTACTGCTGTCTGCTACATATAACATCTTTACTGGATTTGACGGAGCTGTATCGCGGTAAACCTAGCCGTTGCAAAGCGTAGGAACACAGTCTCGAGTGTGGAAATTTCATAAATTATTATTCGTTTGATGTATCAACTTCATTCGCGTATATGCGCACGTTTATACAGCTATATTATATTATGCTTCCTTTAGACGACAAGTTTATCGCGACGAAACGATACATTTTCAAACCGAACCTTTTTATGATTTTAATGATACTAATATTTTCACCATTACGATAATTCAACAACGTAACTAAAATATTATTATACAAAACTTCACCGCGTTTGTGAGTTATTAATACATGTTATTAATTGTGAAGTACTTAACGCCACGATAATAATATGATTTTCAAAGAATCGCCATAAACTTATTTTTTATTCGTGAACACCGAATATTTTGCTTCAAGCAGTCCGATGATATTTTAAAAACAGTTGTATTATATTTTTTTTACAATATGTACAAAAAAAATTACAATGAGCAAAATTGATGTCTAAGATCAAATTGATAGGAATAAAATGTCGAGGAAGCAACCTATAGGTAACATATCTTTAATTAATTTAATAATTGATCTCTAATAAGTAGTCTGCGTGACGGATTTTTCGGTAGAGCGAGAATGGACACATAATGTTATACAAAGAGTACCTATGTTAATATGTTTGTTTAAACTTTAATGGAAACGTTTGTACAATTTTTTGGCAAGTTCAATCGAAGTATTTAGTTTTAAGTCATTTTGTAGAAATAAATTCGAAACGTAACAAGAAGCATGCATTAGTAGTCTGAACGAAATCGACTGAAATGCGTGGAATGGTCATTGATCTTATTTTTGACGGTTTGGCATGACCCCATATTGCGATTCCATATAGGACCAAACTAGACTTAAAATTATTTATTTATAAATAAGTAATTTGTTTTGGTGTGAAAAAAAGTTTTATTGATAATGATTTGAAGTGGTTTAACCACGAGAAAAATTGTATTATTAAATCGACAACTTTAATTTGGTTGTTGTTTACTGTGTTGATAATAATGCAATGTATAAATAAATAAATAAAATTAATACCATGAAAAATTATAATATTCACATTTTATTCGTAATTACGACTTGTATCGTATATTAAATTGTTTTTCTTAAAGTTATTTTTTTCTTAAGTAGGACAATTTAAAAAAATTCAAATCATTTACTATCGACGTATTATAATCTTATAATGTTATACTAAATCTTATAACCAGATTTATTCCGAAATTATTCTTACATAAATTCTATAGATCTGTACTATTTAGTTTGTTTTTTTTATATCAGGAATTGATTCATTTGTAAATAACTCATTTGATTTGTTTTTATAACATAAAAATCTTCTTAAACTTGTCAAATACTTTTTACTCAATAAAAATGTGTTGATCGGCCACAAGAACAGAATTCAGATTTTATTGGATTGTTTGTTTAAATTTATGAAAATTATAAGAAAAATAAATTTTTTAAAAAGAGATACTGACTATAAATTGTGATTTTAAAAATGTAACTATATTTATTATGTTTTTGCAATATGTAAGTGAATGAAAATTTAATAAATGCTCAATTTTAACTTATATACGTGTGACTGTAAAGAACTTACACGAAAACGTAATTCTTAAAATATTTATTACATTAGGTACCTATCATTGCAAGAATATCGGAAAAATAATATCATTCAATACACTGAATGGTTATATGTCATCATAGCTAAAGTTATGACAAACCAAAATAGTTAAAATTAATTGTCTGACCAACTGATTTGATGTTCAGATTGATGAGTCTAAATATGAATTAAAATATTGAATCAATTTTTTAAAATAAAGAGCGAGAGAAAACTTTCCAACATTTTAAATTTTATTAAAATAAAATTTATAATGTATTTTACCAATTATATATAAAATAGTATTATGTTGTATATCAATCACGAATCGTGATTAGATATTAGATGAAAGTAATATGTGATAAAAATCATTTTTGAAAAATCTGAAATCAAATAGTTTAAGCGCAGAACTTTCAAATGAACATCTTTATGACTTGGTTTACAAAGGTCGAAGAAATAGATTTGTTTCTTCAAACTCTGTAATTAATCTCATCTGCCCTACTCAGTTATTAATTATTACTGTTTATTATTATTAAGTAGTCATCAATACGTTGCATAAAGTTAAATATGTTCCAGTCGTTTCACGCATTTTGATCACTCAAAAAACATGCAGCGATTGTCCATCAATAAATGGTATCGATTTGATCAATATCAATTTTTAGTTTAGACAAATCTTCAAAACATTTTGCAATAGATTATACGCTTAAGTTTTGATAGCTGCATATTAATAATATGTCACTGCTATTTTTATTAATCAATATAATAATATAAGATTACAAAACAATAAGAAAACGTCAATATATTTTAATGGTTGTAATATATTATTATAATATTAGTTAATTAAACGGTACGTAGTAATATGTTCATTGATTTATGTTTTAGTGATTAACATCTTGAATATGTAAAAACTAATGAATTTCAATGCAAAAATTGATAACTTACTGAGTGAAATTGAACTATAAACAACAGTATATTATAATTATTTAAACGCACCTGAAACCTGAATAACACATATAGCACGCAGACGTGTAGATTTTAAACTTTTATCGTGGATATGATTATGAAAAATCATTTATGTTAAATTAATTCTGTCGGAATTATATCGTCGTAAATACATTTGATCGTAGAATCTGCAGAGGGGGGTAGTCGCTGAATGGTAAGTTACGGGCCAGTTACTGGCTACCCTTTTTAACCTTCGATGAAGCTCGGATTTCGACTCGTTTAAAATGCATCGCATCTAGGTTTTGCTGTATGACGGGAGACGACGAGACAATTTGCATTGTCTTGAATTTGAATTCTTTATTAACAAAAATACGTGGACAATACTGCGTGTACTGCGCGAGCAAAATGGAACAGTAAAAACGGATGACACTCCACGGTTTGAATACAGAAACGGCGTGAACGATATTGCTGTATCTAATTTTTAAACTTGAAATAAATAATGTACCATTGACCTCTAAAACCAATTCTTAGTGAAAGAGATCTGGTGGATCGTGAATCAGTTTATGTTTCCAAAAATGTGGTTGATATTATAGCAGAATAAAATTTCTTAATATGATATGTTCAAATTTTAATCGAGAATTTCAATTTTTAAGTTCCTATTAATAGCAGTCATAATATATGTCATTAAAATATTTTAAAAATGAATTAACGTATATGAAATGCTAATATATTTAATATACTCGGTTTAACATGTTTCAATGATTAATATTTAATAATCATAGAGCAACAGTACCATATAACTAATATAATCGTATAGCTGAAATTTGTTGAATTACCCGATTTTGTCAACATTTATTTGCTAATTCCTATAAAAAATGATTTTTCGTCTTTCCGGTATATTTTTATAACACATAATTTAGCTACGAGAAAGATATACTCTAATGAAATACTTCGTGATAAAATACTAAGTGGTGCCGGATTCAAACTCGATCTTGGTAATAGTTGATTTAAAATCTTTATCGGTTTTTATCAATCATTTGAAATACTATAGAAAAATTAAAAAAAATGACCCTCTCCCCCCTTTAAAATACCATACTACATTTTCTATCATAGAGCTCTGATGATTATGATGAACTTTCTATCCTTCTGGTTGAAACCATGTCTACAAGCATAAAATAAACACACATCATATTATGGTGAGATCTGCAATGTATACTCGTCTCACTCAAAATCTAAAATATTTTATCGTCAGACATGGAGTATTTCAAAGAAATCAGCACGCAGACTGGTAAATAGTTGAACTAAAAATGCAAATACCATAATTAGCATTAGTCTCTGGGGTTTCTTTGATGAATAACAATATTATATCGAACAAGTTCATATACGTGTGCGGTATCAAGCAGATGAAGTACAATCACAACGATCAATTAATAATCCAAGGTAATACAACGTCTCGGACGTTGAAAATGAACTATAATAATGTTTACTTCTTCTATGTATTATGACGTGTACCATAATACGGAAAAATACAAACCGTGTGTCATGTCGAGAATGTAAAATATTATCGTAAATCGCAACAATAAGACTTTAATCATTAATTTATCGATACATTTTTTAAATCTACTTTAATTGCTTTTGCCCAATGTGTAATGTTCTTATAAGCGGTTAATATTCAATCAGTTGTTCACGGAATAACAGTTTTGATACAATAACATTATAATCGTATTACTTGAAAGTAGTAAAACGCGTTTACTTTACGACGCGCTTACAAAATCCGTCCCCGGAAACGTAAAAAAGGTAAATTAACGAAAAATTCAGTTCCTTTATCTTTATATCGTTTAACATAAAAACACACGTACGCCACGATATCTGTATATAGATTGCACTCCGTTATCGCTCCGGGCCTTCATCAATTATTATATTGTCATTAGTTACTATTAACTATTTACCTATGTATTTTAAAACAACTTCATTGAGGATATAAATTTGCAGATGACGGTACACAGTTTCACCGCGCATGCCGAAAACTATTAAACGATATTTTTGCCTAATTCCAACCATCCCACCATTCTCGCAATCAGCAAATTCAATTACAACACATTTGTCACTCTTTCAATCTGCTCTATCGACGATCTCAACTATCTACAACACGAATATCATGACATGGTGCCTTAAGCCTTTCCTATCCACATCAAACACGTATCTAACTTCTCGGCGATCAATTGAGTCTTAACCAAGACCACAGATCCAAACGGTTTTACCTGTCATTTATCTTATTGTACAACTCGCAGGCTAACTTAATTATATCAAAATCATGAATCATTTACAAGAAACTGAAGCTAGTTTTCATATATATTATTTCCTCCTCCTGTTCAAACGTACAGGGCTGTCATAAGCAACCTTAATTATTCCACCTTAAACACCGAACTTGTCAATGCTCCGGTCGAATAAAGACATTTATCCAAATATTATATATTTAACGTGAAATCGAAAAGAAATTTCCCCTTACGCTACTTTTTGTGGATGTAGGTACATGGGCAATATAAAAACATGAATATATTAATCATACGAGGCCATCGCAATTTTGCAATACATCACCAAACAAACATGTACAGTTAGTATACGGACACACACACCACTAATGCAACCATGATTATCACTGCGTGAAATGTGCAGAAGATCACCATGCAAAATAGTGCAGAAAACATCGTGACAATCTTGGTAAACATGTCCTCTGCATACAACAACTACATAGCGAATTTCAAGGCATGCCCAAAATGCAAGTCAGCCTAAATAAAACCCATTCCAAAGGTATCAATAATCAATGTTACCGATTATGCTACTTAATCTAAAACTTATCCATGCACAGAAGCTGCAATACAACTAAAATATACCCACACAACATAATAATATCTCCGATCGGTACCTCTTGTCATATATAAGTTTTAATTTCAAATCTAAATTCACTCTTAAGTCCTTTAATTTCCTTTCTCTCATCAGTTTGAAACGCTATTATCACAAAGACATTATTTCACCTTAACATATGTTTGTACTACTATACTTCATTATACATTATAATCATATCTTTCTCCACTATATTTAACCCAATATGCCTTCATTAATTTTATTATTGATCAATTTATCATCCGCAGACCACAATTATGTTATTATTTATATCTACGATATTTCACGTTATTTTATATATACTTATGAAATCGAAGAATTATCACCTACATTTTAATAACCAAGCTGTATATTGTTGATTGTTATTCTTATTAGTTTTTACTGATAGCTCTAAAAAAACAAAAAAAAACCTATGGAATTGTTTGGATAGTTTCACAGCAATGGTCAAAGCAGTAGTTTACCCATTGTTAATATTTATACTATTTATCGCGACATCGTGACTTACCGGTTGTGCACCAAAAAATATTTCATTGAGGGTTTTAAGGTTTTCATCAAAGGCTGTTCAATAATAACAATTATTAATAAATAACATGGGTAAATTTGATTTCGTTACATTTATCTGTTTATCATACTTCATATGAACCTAGAAACTCCTAAATATTGCTAAATGTGGGGGTAATAGTATTGTTTTCTTAAAATGTCGAGGAGGATTTGAACCTATAAAACCACCTTTGTATACGCGACTGGTTCTTTGCCATACAACTAAAGACATGCATGCGTGTAATCACAATATAACTAACGTAAGTAACTAAACAGACACAAGACAATGTACAGTATTGATCAAACGGATTACACACGACAAGGATATTATACTTTTAACGTGCAATGTATTTGTAAGGTAATTAATACAATCGACAAGGTTTGAAAACGAACATTTTCCAGCACATGGTCAGAATTCAAAACTCTCGCAAGGTTAACGCGGGATAGAAAAAAAAAATGCAATCAGGCGTGCAATTTATATTGCTCGTAAAATATTTACACGACATTTGTTTCACTCAACACGCGCACTGTGTAAATGTGTGAATTAAAAATGAAAACATGTATATACGCGTTGTAGACTATTATGTTTAATAAAAAATACAATCAATACTCGTTCTTTTATCCCGGTCGCTCTCTCTAACTGCAGTAGTTTCGTCCGTGTACAAAGTAGGTTTTTTTTTTCGTAACGCGACTACATACAATATTATTATTATTATTATTATTATTATTATTATTATTATTATTATTATTATTATTATTATTTTTATTATTATTATTATTATTATTATTATTATTATTACTATTATTACTATTATTACCTCGAACAAAAACGTACACGTTCATAATAATATTACTACGTGGTACAAAGAACATAAACTTATAATGACAATGTAACAATCGTCGTACACCGCGACAGTATTGTATTGCATTCGGATGACCTATAGGATGCGTGGGTGTACGCGTATTGTTCGTCGGACGCGTATTATCTGCGTTATCACTCTTGTGCGGTTTTAATACAGGAAAAACGACCATCAAGCCATATACATTAACGAACACGGGCCCGATATTTAGGTTAGGTCGCGGATTATTGGATCATAATAAATTGTATTGAATTAACCGGAACCGACCCGCACTCGGCTGTACTGTGCACGTGTGCGAGGCGGGTTCTCCGCTAAAACATTACAACGAAATTCCGGAAAATAATAGCGATAGTAATAATGATAAAAACCCCTTGCCCGTTAAGTGATTCGGCGGCAGGACACGATAAACAACCGGCGAAATTCGATCTACATGCAGCCAGCTACTCGGGAGGGTTATTAGTTGTATTAACTCAAATAATTACCGTAAGACGGTTATTTAAATTTCGGCGAACAAAATACAATTAACCGCGGTGAATATTTTGTTGTACATCGTTTGCTATTCCGCCGCGCACTAACAGGCGAAGGCCAACACTTTCGTAACTCGATACACCGTGCGCGGTGACAGTCGGTTAGCAGAATATTATTATTAAATAATTACCCAACACTTAAGTTTTAAATTTTTTAACAGTGCGACGAGGGAAAAAAACTACAAAAATTACTACCAATGTTCGCTATAAAACGAGTTTTTTCAAATTGGTGTTTTTATTTTATTTAATTTTATTGCTCCGTATAATACGCGTGACTATCCGATGAACGGCTCATGGAAAATTTGTTATTTTAACGTAGACAAACATCTCAACCCGTGGACACAGGGCACGCGATGTAAATTATTAAAAAGAAGTTTATTTAATAATTTAATGTCGCGCGCAAATTCCGTGGCATACAAACTCGTAAACTCACAAATCGTAAAATTTGATATTTAGTGATATTTATTATTTTATTTGTATTTGTTGTACATTAAACGTTTACGACACTGCGTGTGTACGCTTACCGGCGAAATGTTTTCGTTCGCAGCAGGAGTAGTTTTCTTTATATATTTTTTTTCACGGAAAACAGCCCGATACCCGATACCCATATATTATATTTATCGAGTTCAGCGATGAAATCGTACAAACTTTTGAAGAAAAAACAATGTGTATTTCACGTTGCGTTCCAATATCGTTACCATTGTTATCAAAATGTCATGGCAATACACTATTTACGTTATTAACCCGGTGAAATTTACGAATTAATCGAGTTAAGCGTCACGTTTTTGTTTACACTCCTAACATTGTGCTCTTTTACGAACAGCTTTTACCGTCAAGCGAGACAATATTCATTGTTGTACAGTAGTCCGCGTTCAATATGTTAAGCGTTCCGTCAAGTCAATAATTTATGAATAAAATACACTGTTTGACGATGCCTGCAAATGCTTTCCACATGGGTTTTAAACATCAGATGCTACCGTTACGGTAAATAATTGCTTTGGTAAAATCAAGAGTCTGTTTAAACGGAACTCGAAAACTTGAAAGGAAGAAATCGCTACATTGAATTGATAAAGGGGCAATATCCCAAAATGACCTTAGCCCTAACAGTGTAAAATGTTTAGGCAAACACACACACACACACACACATCGCTTCTTATGTATTAGCCATTAATTGAACGCTTTACGAAATAATAAGCGCGCGTATTGAAAAACCATCAATAGACTTGAAACTGTAATACACATTGCACATCCATTGTTAAATTATAATATTATTATAACATTGATTATTGGTCCTTATTATTAGTATTATTATTGTTATTGTGATTATATTATTATTATTATTATTATTAGCATTCAACACATCTAGGGATAGATATTAAAGGCATTTAATTTAAAATAATTGGTTCAGTCAATATATGCTACATAGTTAGTCACAACACGATAAATATCAATATCTACGTAACGACCAAACAGTTGTAGGCATCGGATTTTATGTTGGAATTGTATATTGGAGCGTTTCCAAAAGCCAACATTATAATAAAACTCACAACGCTTCGATGCGTAATACCAGATACAGGAAAAAAAAAATATTTTCGCGAGTAAAGTAATAAAAATGCAGTTATTATTAAATAATTAAAGTTAATAATTAGTTCGTGATAATATCATTACTATACAATAAGGAATTTAAAATTAATACTAAATCAAAGGCAGTTGAAAATTGGACCAACTTCGTTGTGAACTGTTGTAAACAGCTACAAAGTTGTCCTGATTATTCTTCAAACGTAATGGATTGTACCCAATAAATTAACACAAATCATTTTTAATTGCTCTTTTGGAAATATAACCTAGTGATTTAATTATTACAGTCCTCGGAATTAAATTATTTAAAGTGTAATTTAATTGATCGCGGGAAATATTTTAATTCTCTTACTAGTCTTATGCTCGAATAAAGTATGGCTTTACGGAATGAGATTTCACAACGCAACGCTAATGTGAGTGTGACGAAAGAGACAAATATCCACCTTTAAGTAATATAAATTATCCTTATTTTAATGAACAATTAAGTATTCGTTTTTTTTTCATAAAACGTCAAATATTTTATCAAATCTTATTAACATCGGTGTACAATAATAAATAATTAGTTTAATCCGAATCGATTTCTTAGATGTAAAATGTATAACATCATTTATTTTAGCATTTAATCGTACCAATTTATTATCAACTGTAGACAATCTTTTTGCAACATTAATTCTTCATAGATTTCTATCCACCTCACACGAGCATCAAAAATTGCTCAACATCCAGTTCGGATTTTTTCATTTCAGGCACTCCGATACACCAAGCTTATCGAATCAATAAATGTATTGTCTCTTCTTAAATTCATTACGTAGAAAACAATCAGGCATTTGAGAAGGTGTGGTACGATGTCTTATACTCTTGAATTAAGAAAATTATTACCAGCTCAATTATAGTTAATTATAAAATTATATTTGGAAAATCAGAAATTTACTGTTAGACAAGACAGTTCTTTCTCATTCCACTGTCACTGCTGGTGTTCTCACAAGGTAGTGTTCTAGTACTCGACCTTTACAATATCGATATCCACAAACTTTACGACACAACACATTATTAGCCATATTTGCTGATGGCACGGGTCTCCTTCCATGTCTTTTATATATATATATATATATATAGTTTTGATTCAGTTGCCTAATATCTAACAATTAAATAGAAAGAAACAAAAAATAATTGATGAAATCTCAAATGAATTGGTATTAAATGCATAGTATTTTTAGAATAACGAACGGCGCTTCGTTTAGGCAATTCAGGTGCATTTGTGTGCATAAATGGTTTTAACGTCGTTCTATGCACATTTGATTAATGTTGATTTCGGATTTTAAAATAATTCTAAATTATACATCAACTTTAGAACCCAATACTAAATATGAAAAAAAAACGGGTGGGCCTCGCTTTGCTATACAGTTGGGGGTGGAGTGCACCTCGTTTATAGGATAAGTCATTATTACAATGGATTTGTTAAATTTGAATGCAATGATAGATATCATTGTTACGAATAACGATTCTGAACGGAGTTAATATGTTTGTATAAAATTTGTATATAATAATATAGTATTTTATGTTTAAATTGAATTATAATGCAATTTCATAAAAATTTAAATTTCAAACGGTCATACAATTTTTTCCTTTTGGTTCGGTAGAATTTTTTTATATATTTTTGAAGATAAGCTTATGGACAAACTAGTGCTAAAATTTTGAACCTTAAGCATAAACAGAAACAATTTTATGAATTTTTATCTACAAAATAACTTGCAAATTATCGTGATTTTGACACATTTTATACAAATTTGATCTTTATTGGCTTATAAAAAAAATTTGAGTGAAATGATCTCCGATATTTTTTAGTTACAATAAGTTAAGCTTATTACGAACCTTGTATTGAATTTTCGAGAGTTCTCGGCTAGCCAATTACATTTTATAAATGTTTAAAAAAAAAAAAATTGTACAAAAATCGAATATTTAAATTATCTATAAATAAATCAAAATATGTCAAAATACTTTGAAAACTTAACCATGTATAGAAAACACGAATATAAAGATTTGGTGAAAATTTCAAGTTGTTGCGATTTTTCGTTTTTGAGTTAGAGCATTTTAAAAAAATGTTTTTTGTAAAAACGTGAATTTGCTTAAAATTTCCTGTTTTTTCGTAATTTTTTTATCGTTTTTATCGATTTTTTCAAAAAGTATTAAAAAATTTGAATTTTTGACTTGCCCAAGTACTATCTACATTCACTTTCCGTTCAGAAAAGTTGCTGTTTAAGAAAATCGAAGCATTTATACTATCCCAAAACGTGATGACAGACACAAAAAAAAAAAAAAATAAAAAAATTTAAAAAAAAACACACATCATTGTAAAATCAATAGATTCCATCACTCCGTTCAGAATCTAAAATAATAAACTAATAACTATGGTTAAACATTTTGTTTTTATTGTTTGGCCAAACAGAATATTATTTTATATTTGTATCTAATTTCCTGAAATGAAATATCACATCCTATACCTTGTATAAATGATTAAAATATTCATAATATACAATTTAAAATTTTCATCAGTAAAATATTATAATTTTGAAAACATGAAGGTAAACTTTAATTGTAGGTATACAGTTGATGTATTTATTTAATTCTAATTTAAAATTATTTAACAAAACTCATGTTAAAAAGATTTAGTTTTCTATACTAGGTATTTTAAAACCTCAATGAAAAAATCGACTCATTTGCTAAACTTTTAGAGACCTAAAATCAGGGAAAATACAATAAAGTGAATGTTGCATACTATTTTTAAAATACAAATATAACTAACTACACCAATATTTTTTCTACCGAATTAAATTCCAAATATTTCTATGAAAGTTCAATATTATTTCTAAATGTACCATTCAGTGTCAAAACAACTACAGAGTTAATATCAATATTTAGCCTTATTTTATGAAATCTTTTTGTTGAAATTCGGATCGAATAAGATATTATATGATACTTACGGTGAAGATTCACAACTACAAAAAAGTGTTAACAGGAAAAAATAAAAAAGTAAAACTATCTAAGTTAAATCAATACGTTGATGCTCGTTGCGTTTCGAATCTGGGAACACAAACCCTTGTAAAATAAAATATAAATGGAAACTTTATAACTTTTATTGTTTCATATTATACGATTGTTTATATTTTATTGCCTACAGCGCATTTTCAACAAATTCAAAACCCGGTGTGCCCGCATCAATGAAATGATATCTATAGAAGAAAACATTACGCGCACATAATAATAATATATTATTTTTTAAGTATTGATTACCGAAGAGTTTTCCTTTCCTTTCCTTTCCTTTCCTCTTCCATTTTATTATTCGGTAATGTTGCGCTGTTGAATCACGGAAAACAGCGTGGTTCTATAGTACCCGAACGAGTTACACGCATCGTGGCTTCGTTCACTCGAGGTTATTGCGGTGAGACCCTTTATAGAGTTGGAGTACACGCCACTAGTGGAAGTGGCGGTCGATTGTCGGATCCAGGGAATCAATATACTGCACCGCCCGTTAGAGACATTTCCTAAAGTTAGGCATATTATGTGTATGAGGTTAGGATAGTATGAAAGCGCATATAGGCTAAGACCATTAGTGTCATTAGCGAAGCTCCTTGTTATGCAAAGTTTTGCACTTGATTGATAAGGGAAGTAATAATGGATTTTGCTACTGGTCGGACAATCTGAAACAACTTAAGTAGGTAACGGTTTAAAGTTTAGTGCTCTTGTATGGCGCAGAATATTTCGAGAAAAATACCTACTACTTCTGTTTATAAATACTATCAAACACACACTATGGTAAATTCGGTATTTATCTAACGTAACCGTTTAGCAACGACCATGTAATAATATATACAGGTTCTTTAATCACGATATTATAATATGACAACAATAGTGTGTATGCATAATATCATGGACGTAAATATAATGTAGCGATGTACTTAAGGTGCTTATCCCTTTTAAAATTATACCTAGGTCTTCTGAAAATATTATAACCTTAGTTATTGCATGTAATGTTGTTCAAGCCCTTTCAGCCAAAAGCTAGGGCTCAAGCTACGGTTATTTCTGAATCCAATTAGAACTCATCAGTAAATATTGTAACCATTGTACACGACAAAAAAAAAATGCCAGTGCGGTTAATAATTTATTACGATAATAGTATATATTAATAGGTCTTTACAAAAACTACCAAATGCTTCGATTTGAATTGATAAAATGTTTTCAAACAAAGTTGAGTGGTTCTATAATAATATGACATGACTAATAATTATAATAATTGTCCATGGTAGGAGGTAAGAGTTGAAAAAAACCCTCACACAAGTATTGAAATTACTCATATAGTATATACGAGTTCACATTTCATCCACAGATAGTTAAATACGACGGTAGTAGCCATAAAGTATACGTGAATGATGATAATTTATTACTTTTTAGAACAATAAAATAATGAATTTAACGACATAACATAAAATAATTACGGTTATAAAAGTAATACAAAAACCATACGTCATATATTTGCGTGGTAAGTTTTCATTGAAGTTTACGCAATGACCAGTAATAAATAGACTATATATGTATTGTTACTATTTTACTATTGTTGAAGAGTCAAAAAATATGTAAATATAAAAATTTATTTGGACATAAAGTATTGTATTACCAAATTGAACATTCTTGTATAACACTACAACGTTATATAAGTCCATAATAATGAAAATTATTTTTGATGTTCACAGTTCGTAGTATAAATAAAGCACGTTAAACCAAATGTTTCAGAGTGGAGAGAGCGCATAAAATATGTAATTGTTGATGAATTAAGAGTATATATACACCTATAATAGATGTAGGACCGCAGGGATGATAGCGAGTAAAATGTAAGAAAGAGCAGTAGAAGGGAACGCAAGTTTTTAAAAAAATCGAAAACTATTTGTAGGATATTTAAGTCGTTTCAAGTATGAATTGGAAGTAATAATGTATTATTTCATATGATTGTTGACAATATACGTAGTAGTCGAAGCTTAGGCCTTTCACAAAAAATTATTATCTTTCGAAATATTTTCAAAAGACATTTTTGTGGAACTACAGATTTTGTGGAGCGTCTACAGCATATTATTTTTATTTTTATACACGGTTCATCGATCCAACAGATTATTAACCCACCGACGGACTGAAATGCTCGGTGCATCACAAGTACGTTAATGATTTGATTACGTTGACGACCGCATTTAATGCATCATCACGGCGGTGGTCAACGATAATCGTTCGAGAGATATCCATAACGAAATGATGACAGCAACTGATGTCTAGAGGTATACGTCTTTGTATGTGCATGAAAATGTGTGTTTGCAATCAGTGTGGAAAACATTTAAAATTTGCCATGATGTCAGAAACGTAATCATCCGCACTTTGGGAACCCATCGGCAATAGCGTGAAAGGAAGTTTACTCGAATGATTGATAGCGCTCGTCGTACACGCTCAAGTTCGGAAGGATCTCATATCTGCACTTGGCTTTGGAGTGGTGTAAGTTTCGCAAAATAACTTATACCCCCACGGTTTTTTCGCTGCGATAAAAATATGCAAAACTCTTGCCGTATTCGTTTCTTATGAACAGCACATTTTTCCGCAGCGAGTTTTATTCACTTGATGCCACTTTCATTACTTCAAATGGATGCGTCTTTTACATATCCTTATAGATCATATGGAATGTAGAGCCAAAAGCATTGAAACAAGTACATCTTCTAAAAACGGGATAAAAGCGTTCCGTTTGGAATTTATCGGAAAATGGGATATGATGATCAAAAAGGGACAATCCCATTTTCAACAAGACGTGTGGTCACCCTAGCGCCTGACATATAATATAAGACGTATTGCAATGTCTTAATTTAATTATTTCAATATTGTAAATTATTGTTATTACCTATTGTTTATTGTTTAAAATAAATATATTACTAGTATTTAACGGTTTCGGGTATTATAATACCTCGAGATAGGAGTCGAAAACCGCATAAGATCTTCGATGACTGTTAGCAAAGTTATACCTACAAAACAATACGTACATAATATAATATATGATTATACTATTATACCAGCAACGATAACGCAAACAAGTTACAGTAATCGGTGAACTTGAACTCGGGGAAATCTTCATCGATTATACGTTACACACTTACACCTAATATGGCTCACTATATTAATTGTAAAATCGATGTGGTTAATGCGTAGACATTTTTTACCATCAACATTTTTAGTATAATAGGAAATCAACTATATTTCCTCAATTCTATAAATAAAGTGTTGTACATAAAATGTTTTACTGCGCTCCTGTAAAATATAAACGGCTCCTTAGGGTCACAGTTTAAGAAACACTACGTTACATGATTCACGTTAATATTTCTTCGCCCGCCAGGCGCATCTTATCACGAACGTACAAGACACGCATACGCATAGATTTTTATCAGCATTGGATTTCACGATTTTCTTCGTTTTTACGTTTTTGACGATTAAAACCGAAAAATGGTCTTTTGTCCGTGATGAACGGTTATATCAAGTTTGACACGTCAAACTTAACAACGATTTAAATCGGTCAGAGATCGCGATAAAGAGACTAAAATGTACGTGCTTATATGTGTCGGTTATCGAACGTCATATGTGTTTTAGCCTATCACGATGTTACGGACGTTAAAAATTAATTTATTCAACAAAAAACTACTCAATAGAGGATGTGTGGTTCTAGAAAATGTCATACAACAGTTGCCGCTTAACCTGAAATAAAAGCCATTATTGTAACTATTATTGTATCGTTTGGTTAATTTGATCGATATTTCCGAGAACCTGGCGTAGTGTAATGTTTAAAAAGACCGGGGTTGGGAGTAAATACGAGGGATGACGCCCACTACCCAGTAACAATAATTGTTTACAATTTTCGGCCTTTTATACATTTCAAATGATTGAAACTCTTGTTTGTTGCGCCCACTATAATTACTTGGTTTACTATTTCTACTAGTCTACTACCAAATATAACAAATATTATCAATTACGAAAATAGAAAATCCCACGTAGAATACCTAGTTACGTAACGTGACAATTCTTAAAATATCACATTATTTTTATTGTATATTGTATTACGTTTGTGGATGACGCAAAGTATATAATAAAAAACGATCAGACACGGGCAGTGTGTATTTGTCCACGAACAATATGGATTGAAAGCTTAAATTTTACTTGAAAATAATAAACCATTAAAATGTATGAAATATTAAGGAAACACATATTACATTTTTGTTCAAATTTGTATTAATATTGTCATCGACCAATATACCAAAGTTCTCAGTGCGTAATAAAATTAATTTAGAATATTTAATATATTTTCTACGATTTGTCATGAGTGTTTGGAAAAAAATGAATATATAATAATATAAATCTAGGGTATGTACACCTGTTTTCAAATGACATCAGTACATGATAATTATTAATTACTGCCTCGTTATACAATATTCGATTGTTTAACGAAAATTTAATACATTTTTTAGACTTATAATACAATTAACACTAATTTCTATTTCCATTCTTATAGGTTTTTGTACCTACACAATTACATATGTAGACAAAACGAATGTATTACAATATTTTTAAACGTTAATTTACTTAAGTCACAAGGCCAAGTTCAATGAATTATTATTAGGTAAACACTAATGTAGGTACCTATATCTATAATTCAAAGATGTATCTATTGAATGATATCAGAGCGGTTTTTTATAGGTAGGAGCTTATCGTTTTTTACATGAAGTTTGGTGGAGTGTTTTGGTTGGGAATTTCATTACCTACATAAAAGTATTATATTTAGATACCTAAAAGACAAAAATTCTCAAAATATTGTGGTACCTAGATAGACGGAATAAATGAAATTCATATATTATGAAGTAAAAGTTAAACTTGCATTAATTATCCATGCAAATAATGTTGTTGTACAATTTATCGTGTTTACGTCATCAGAATACGTATAATATATATATATATATATATATATATAATATATATTTAAGTATAATATATTATAATAGTTTACAACATATAATACCTAATATAAACAGAAGTTGTGGGATTATGACAGTCATACGGACGAGAGTAGAAATAAAAATAATAATTTTGATGTGACTGTTTCCATTGTTGGGGGTAACCACATTATCCGGTGATATTATAGGTACCTAGGTAAGTACACCTAATACTAAATACAATACAATATAGGTACCTACCTATATTCCTACGAGGCTACGACATAGAACTTGGATTGCAAAACAGTTGGTGTAAATTAATATTTCAGCTGTCACCTATTGCAGTTCGTCAGATCAAATTTGATTGTATTTAACTACAATTATTTTACACAACTGTTTATATTAGAGAGTATATTAATTAATACATACCTAATAAGCTGTCGTTAGTAAATTTTTAGTTTCTCCATAATATGAATTAAATTATGCATAATCTATCCTACTTACCTACCAGTGACGTACATAGTATAAATTTTCGAGGGGGGCTATAGTAACCAGGAAATTAACATAGTTTTGTAATTAAACAAATTTATCGTCCTATTCATTTATTGTTATATATATATATATATATATATATATATATATATATATATATAGTATTACAAAATAGCTTAAATAGCATAGTACTCGCCAATATTATCGCCAACGACCATACCACGTTGAATACACCAGTTCTCGTCCGATCACTGAAGTTAAGCAACGTCGGGCGTAGTTAGTACTTGGATGGGTGACCGCTTGGGAACACTACGTGCCGTTGGCAATTTTTTTTTCGTGGAATTTTTAAAAAAGGAGTTTGATTATTTTATTGAAATTAAAATATAATTAAATGAAAATATTTTATACTACAAATAATAATGCTGATTTTTTTTTTTGTATAGACTGAATAGGTATGGATTCGAAATAATTTCGGATGATTATAAATTATTATATTGTAATACGGTTTTCAGAGTGCCCTTTTCAATATATTTCTAAAGAATTAGGTACTGATTAATTAACTATTAGATTCCCATACAACGCACATTATTACACTATATACCTAATAAATTTGATTGTTTTATTTACAGTACTTAACAGTACTACAGTACATGGACTTATACAGAGTACAAACTTTCACTTTTCCCTATACGTGGGTTATTTTAGATGCAATTTAATATTTTGACAATTTTTATAAAATAAATTTTAATATTTAGAATAATTTCAAGTTACAACAAAAAATGTAGGTAAAAATTTTTATACATGTAGAATGTAAATATACTTAAAATAACATATTGTTCACATTATTTAAAGAAAATGTTTTATTTACAGTAGAAAAGTAATATATTATACCATTAACAAAATAATTCGAAATATTTTTCATATCTACCAGTTATCAATAACCGATAATATCATATATCTAATATGTTTAGACTATAAATCAAGTTGCTATTATATCTATTGTTTATGGATTAATAATAATTACTGTTTATTTATGGTAATGTATTGTGGTATTGCTGAAAATCTCAGGCAGTAAATTTGATATTACAAATTATACAATTTTTTTTTAAAAAAAAAAAAAATTCCTTTCGAAATCCATTCGGTATACCTCAGTATCTCACTATACTTTGTATGCAAAACTCAAGTAACTATATATTCTGTTATACTTATGACATTTTAATTTTTAATTTTTTTTTTTTTTAACTTCATTGTAATTTGTAACCTAGACATACTTGATAATGTTATGCACACAAATTGAACATAAAATGTTCATATCTATTTCAATCATTTACAGTTTCTGTAACTACACAACTATCTGCATTATTATTAAAAGCAATACTTTACCTACTAATTAAATATGTATATACGTAATATAATAAAAGTGCCTGTTATAAAACTTATTTCAATTCAATCACCATTTTTGATTAAAGCTAATACTGTCTGCTAAACAATTTTTGTTCATTATTTATTAATACGTACACAGACATTCAGTAGAATGGTTAATTTTAAAACTGTTAGAACATTAATTTAATATTGTCCTACAGTTATCAACTTAATATCTCAGAAATTCTAATCATAGTATTTATTAAACCAAATCTTCTTCTAGACATGGCTGAATGTTAATAATTCTGAGTCTATTTTATAATAATAAAAAAGGCATTCATAATTAAATACCGATATAGCAAATCTAAGAGATAAATGTTTCTTTTATTGATTGCAAAACGGATCAAACAATATATTCACGTATTAAACTATCTACATAATCTCATGAAATTGGTGAACATTAATAAACTAAAATCAATACGAATATGCATGATTTTAGGAAAATAGTATATAACCGCTAAACCAACATCATATTATTAGTATAACATAATATCACTTATACATTTCTCATTTTCATATTGTGTCGAATTATTAACATCGGGTATATGATTTATACAAACAATTATTATTATTTTATTAGTCTCTTATTGGACAAAGTAATTTTCTAGACACAGCATCAAGTTTATCTTAATATTGTATTATACATAATGGTTAATAACAATAAAGCAATTTTTACAGAACTTATAAAAAACAGATAAAGCTATCGGCTAGATGTTTTACATTCCACAAAACTTACTAAGTTATAAATTGAAGTTTTTAAACATTTAAACACTCGTTCAGGTTCTATTATACATTTGCATATAACTAATAAATTAATTTGTAAAGGCTGTACACCAGATCGAGTGACCTACACCATCAAGTCATTGCGAATTAAAATTAAAAGAAACAATAATATGAAATGTATCTATTATATTATTTGAAAATATATTTCCAGCCATCACTAGACTCATACGCATACTTATAGCAATATTTATAGTGCGGTAAAACCAATATTTTATATGTAATATTAAAAATATTTTATATTACATATTATTTTCAATTTTCATCGATTAAATAAATGTATACATTTTTTATTAGAATAGTACAAATTAGCATATAATTTCCTCGTGAGATCACTTATGAAAACACTTATTTATGTTTCTATCAGCATTATGACATCCAACCAGCAGAGTGCACTTTCAGCTAATGTAAAATTATAAATACTTATTACAATAAAAATTAAAATATGTACATGAAAACTACTTATTTTGGCCTAAATTATTTTCAAACGGCTTGTATAATATTTCTGTTTTTGTTTCCTGACGCTACACAAATATATACTTATATACTATAAATTATAATATACTCCATTATATATTATACTTTCATACAAAAGTCTAAATGCAAAAAGTAAGGACTAGTAAGAAAGTAGAAATTTATATATATATATCTAAAAAAAGAGAAATAATTGTAAATCTATTATAGTTCTTCTTTTTATGGTAACATTCAAGTACACTATACTTAATTTAATCCTTTTTAATTTATTTTTATTCATTTAATTTAAAATTACGTTTTGAAAGTTGTTAAATTGAGATTTTCATTGCAAAAGCATAGTAACAATAACACATTATAAATATTGGCATCTATACTTTAGTAATTTCCATATCATGTTTAAAAAAAGATCATTGAGATAATCAAGCGGCTAGAATATTGTTGATTATAAATTACAATTATCAACGTACAAATAGTACTATCATATTATAATAGTTGCTCAAAAAAGTGATATTTGTTAATTTTATACTTATTTGAACAATACATCATTAAATTAATGTAATACGCCTACGCTCCAGAAAATCTTTCAACTATTATGACGTATTTTAATATGGCGTAATAATAATGATTTTTTATTTAAAAATATTGGCTGATATTATATTGTAGGTATACTGCTTTTTTGGCTGCTATGTAAAATTCACGTGCCACAAAGATAATCTACCCACATGTATCTGTCATAAAATATTACAGTATTTTTATTCAGCTCAAGTCAGACTTCAATTTGTATTATCTGAATATTACAACAGAAATACTACGCCTACTACTACGTATGCGCGCGTTACGGAAACCGACCATATGAATACATTTCTTTTTAGTAAAGATTCTTAACATTTCACTTCATTACTTTCATTACATTTAACCGATTCGAAATTAGAAAAAGCTACCTATTCCCAATAACATGTTTGATATTTTGTCATAAACTAGAAATCATTTGATATACTTTGGACTTATATATCTATGCGTAGGGTCCGTTTTACACGGGCAAACACGAAAACATCATTGTCAATATAATATAGGCTGTTACGCTATTTTTTTTTCTACTTAGCGCGTCCAACGACTGTTTCACTGGATTTTATCTTATTATATATTCCACTATCTCAGCTATTCATGTTTTGTTCGATAATAATTTTATTTTTTACAAGATTATGTGATAAAAAAGAAAGAAATAGCAAATATTATGTTTATAAATAATAATAATAATAAAAAAACCGGTATAATTTATCCATTGCACATTGTATAAATCACTGATGAAGTGGTATTCTAAATGGCTATTGTAACATTTTATCTGAATGAGATAGAAGCCAAGAATATACTCAGAGTATAATATAGTTGAGATTTTGCTCCATTCGTTTAGAAGACATTATTTCGCTTGACCTATTTCTATTAATGCAATATTTAAAATATCTCGATGGTGATAATATCAAGTCAATATATTTCATAGTATAAAACTACATTTTCGCTCGTAAACTGATTTTTTATTAACTTACTCAAACTTTAGCGAGAAGATTGTTTTCGTGGTCAAATAAGTTTCTGTTCTAACTTCTAACAACCACATTGGCCGGAGATAATCCTATATATTGTTTAACATATTAGCTATTTTGTTAAATATTACTCTGTAATTACTAATTGAATTTTTATACATTCAATTAAATAAATATCATCCAATTACCTGTACAATGTACATGGATGTAATGAAAACATTTATCTGAAATATACTCAAAATTAAATGTATACCAAAAAGAGCTTTATATTGGGTAACTTGGGTAACATGATATAATAATATGAAGCTGTTTTTGTTTTGATTGTTGAACATCAAAACCGAGCGACGTGAACGCACAAAACAGATCGTCATCGGTTGATTTTGTATTATAAACAGCAGTACCTATAGCGTATGGGTACAAACTGTTCAAAAACGCGTAATAAAAGTTGTTCGTTCAATTTTCAAAGCAAATGCACTCAAATAATAGGTACTTCATTGCATGGTCGGACTGGTCGGTAATCACTCATCTATAACCGAGTCGACACGGACTAATTAGCCTAATTGACATGGGCCATTAACAAATTGTTTAAAACAACAACAACAACAACAATAATAATAATCGACAGAGTCGACGGCGGATATTAGTGACGATAACGTCAACAGAGGGTTGGCAAACTGCAACGCGGCGAATCGATTTCTGTTACGGTCGTACTATATGCACCGTATAGGTAGTCCTGTGTGTTGTATAACAACCCATGTATACATCATGCATATTACATTATAGTATAATGTACGCTCACGCAATATATTAGCGAACTTTGGTGGTTTGTTTATAGCTGATAGCGTCTAAATGCAGCGAAGCACCGCACCACTCGGTTGTATCAACACTGAAAAGAAAACGGGTAAAAGGTTTTAAGCCCAAAGATATTCGGCTGTCTGTTTGACCAATTCCGGGGCGCGTGCAAATCGAATTGGATTTGATCGGCGAAAATCGCGCGGACGGATGAAAGGCAGCGAGTATTTCCGTTTTCTATCTCGGATTTTTTATTTTTTATTTTTTGCATAATTTTAGATTTTTTTTTTTTTCATCGTTTTGCAGTGTGAGATATAACTACATGTGATTTTAACAGTTGGCTGACAACGGAATAATCGAAATATGTATTTGTATTTGGCGCGGGCGCGCGCGCGTGTACCGGTGCTGGTAAAAAAAAAAAAAAAAAAGGTTTTTTCCGGCTTATTAAATTACATTTGAAAGTTTGCTCGTCGTGACCCACGTAGTGGTTTTTTTTGTTTTTTTTTTACACACGCATCTCTGTACGTATATCGGTGGTGCACGTGCGTGTCGAGGGTCGAGGGGGATAAACGTCCGGGAAGGTCATGTGTTCCGTCGAACGGTGGGGGGGGGTTGGAGGGAGGGGGGAAGGGTTGGTCGTCGGGTAGGTGTTCGTGGCGGTCGGGCGGCGGCGGCGGCCCTGCTGAATTCGGTTGGTGTGCATTGTTTTTGGATGCGCTTGTTTCCCCGGACAAAAAGGTCTATCTCACGCTGGTGGACCGTAAACCACGCGAATACCACCGTCACCACTATATACTACCGCCGCCGCCACCGCTGCCGCCACCACAACCACCCCGCACCGTTACAACCCCGGCGCGCCTCGACTCGCCACCCTCGGACAGTGAAGCCGTACCGCCAGGTCGCGAGGGTAGCGGTACGCGGGACGGGGTGGCCGGGAGGGGGGAGGGCAGGGGGCACCGCGTGTATTATTTACGACGCCGTAAAAAGGTTGGCAGAAAATCCCCAGGTTTCCGCTGACTCTGGCCGGTAATTAAGTCCCCGTCCACCTGGTGCCAGAGACCGTTCCGATGAACGCGAACGCCTTGCACGGCTGCAAACACCGCCGCCTGAAGCCACCGACCCCGCCACTCGTACGACGAACATTTGCCGCGCACGGGAATTACGTAGAGCCGCTGCCTACACGCCCAACCTAACCGAGAACGGTGGCCCCGTAAGTACCCATCATCCACGTATGTATACGTACGGCGGCGTGTATGTGCGAGCCTGAGAAGGGTGGTGGTACCCGCACCGTACATCTCAAGTTCTATGTTTTCCCCGCGTATACATATTGTGTGCGTGCCCACGTGTATGTGTGTTTGTGTGTCTGTGTGCGAGAAAATTTCCAAAATGTCGATTTGCCTGCGAAAAAATCCTCGAAGAATAGAAAGTAATCAGGCGTCAACTGAACAGTAGTGTCTGATAGTCGTGTGACATTGATTGAAAACGTTGAATCAATAATATTCTCTTGTTTGTATAAGCAACTACTATTTTCCTTTTAAACACGTGTTTATTATACTTACAAATGACTCGAAACAGTATAAACACTTGGAATTCAGCCTCCTAACGCCTAGTAAATTGCATACACCATGTGTGTTCGAATGCAAAAAATACTTGTGTTAAACAGGTATATAAAATAATAATATTATTATGATATAGATCTGCAATATTAATCGCATGATAATAATTATAGCAATGAGTTTCAAGGAACTCAGATCATAATAATATTTTCGGTCAACGAAACTTTTTCATACCCTTGTTTTTACACAATATTACATGGCATGTTTTAGTGAGGTATATTTTCAAAAACGAGGTGTGAAACCTGATAACCAAACTCTTGGATATCGTTTGGGATCGATATAATGTGTTTTTGGCTATTCAGGTGCCTATTTTCTTTTCTTGCCTTACAAGTTGATTTTGGCGAAAAAAAAAACCGTAAAATAATGGAACTAGCAATCTCCAATAATAATGTTATCACCATTTTCATCTTTTCGTTTGATCCCTAAAAAATATTTCAACTAAGGCAACGTCTATTATGCCATTCAACTCAACACCAAGATTATCGGTTGTTTTATTCCTTCCGGCTTTGTCGTCAGCTTGTGCACTGTAACGCTCTGGCTTCAGCCCTCAGGGAGATTTAAATCTTAAGAGATTTCTCTTCGCACCCATTTCACTCGAGGGAGCATCAGCCGAGCTGTTTTTTCCCTCTTTGCAGTTTTGTTCGAACACATATAGTATAATTTGGTAAATTGTATATTCGATTTTAATCATTGCTACTTGAATTCTATTTTCCCGAAATGATACCTAAATTTAATGGAATGCTAAATATTCGAGAACACACTGTTTGGTTAGGCATCCGAATAAATTTAATTGTTGTAGTCTCGTACTTACGAAAATAATATATTTACATTACACTAGCTCCTGATTGGCTATTAAACAATAATTCGCTTTTAATATATACATAATAATATACCTACATGGCTATTATATGTTACACTTACCATTTCACGGGATTAAAATAATTATACTTGGTCCATAATTGCGGGCGTATACTATTACATATTCTCGTATGTATATCAGATACATAGCAAATATTCTGAATATTATTTGTCTCATGATGCACACAGAATAAATAACACCACATAATAAAATATACTTATAAATTATAAATATTACGTGGTACTCAATATACGTTACAACGCAGTACACTTCACGACGATGAAATTTTTACTTGTAAATATACACCATGGTTACCATATATATAATCGATATATAGGACGCGCATATTCCCAAAACGTATTATTATAGTAATATAATATAGACTATACTACAGGTATTAGGTATACGTACAATATACGTCAGGTGAAACCCGATCAAAAAACGGGTAATGCACATTCGCGTATTTGTTTAAGCACTTGAATATTATGTACGTATCATAAATATTATTATTATTTGTGTATATGTGTCGTATTCTCAGAGAAACGCCAAAACCTGCGGTAGGATAATCGAACAAGTGTGTACATTATTATAAATGGCACGCGAAAAATGTTGATAATAGTACTCGATGTGTGCAGCAACAAACACGGACCGACGAGTGTTCGCTGTTCAATATAATATTTCTATGCATAGGAATCTGAATAACCAATTAATATTCTTCGACTTATGAATAATTATGCGTATTCAAAAGAACAGTATTCTTTTTTTTTCAAAATACTACGATTGGTGATTGTAAAATGATTTACATGTATTCATGTTGTATGATTACAATACGAATTATTTCAATATTGTATATTATTATTATTAATTGTCGTACATTCGCTATGCGTATTCATAATAGCTATCATGCAATATAACTGAATCCACATTCTACTAGAAACAGACATATATTATTCTTATAAAAACCTCAATATCCAGATATGGTTATTCTTTTATAAATGATATAGTATGATTGTATTCGTTGATTATCATATTATTTAAATATTACTTTTTTGTTAAAATATAATATTTAATTAAGGAACAACATCAGTATTATAATAACAATACGAAATTCTACGATATTATTTACAATTGTATACCTACTGAAATACCATTTTTATTTTATATAGACACCAACGTTTATTCACGTAAGTTTAACATCACTTATAATAATATTTATTATTACTTACTAAAGTTCTTAAAAATTGGAATTTGTGTGTTTAAAGTGGATGAAATTAGATGAAACTTTTTAAAGTTACAAATTAATACGAGAAGACAGGTTTACTTATAAAAATTAAGTAATTAAAACAAAAAACAAAAATTAATAGAAAGGAAAACCGAAACAACTTTTAACGGAAACAATAAATTTTCGCTTTTGAAAAACAATTTTTATTCATTTAACAATGATATTTAAATATACTGGATGATTCATTGAGGTTCCTGTTGAAATATAATACATATGATACGAATTATTCTGTAGGTGTTAACCTACAAAAAGTTTTTATAACATTTAAGATTAAAAATACTTGTAATAATGCTTATTTCTTGAATTAGCATAATATACATAATATCATTACGCAGGCACGCTTTAATTATATTTTTTAATTAGTTTAAAGAAATTTTGCTGGACCACAGCTCATTAAATGCATTATTTAAAATATCAAATTAAACAGGAGACAATATTTAGTTAAACACCATAACATTATGTAAAGGAAACCTGGTGTAGTGTTTGATGATTACAAAAGTTCTGTGAATATTGGTGATCATTTATAATAAAAAGTAGGTACCTATATATTATTAATGAAGCTAAATTTGTTTATAGTATGTAACGTAACTAGTGGTATAATGTCAAGAGTTATCAGTAAAAATAAGTATAGGTACTTTTGAATAACGTGTCATATGTCTTAAAATACTATCACTTTGACTAAAAAATCACTAAACAAATATAAATGTCATATTATCTTCTGACAACGTTGACTGGCTATCAAAGTTTGGAATTTATGCATGCATCGTTGTGTCCACGAGAAATCGTAGTATAAAACAGTTGCTTTTCCGTATGTCAAAGAAATCGTATACACAAACAATAATGCGATATCCGTGATGAGACGATGAGATACCAACCGGATGTGGACGAAGACAATAATAATAATAATAATAATAATAATAATAATAATAAAAAAATAATAATAAATAATGATTATAATTGTCGATGGTGTGACTGCCGTGATGGTGTGATGAAACGCAAACATTAATAAACGTCAGCTGCGTAATACGTTTCGGGTGAATGTATGTAGGGTTAATAATAAAATACTATTCCACGACGGCACTGCGGGGTACGTGTATAGTGCGTGTAAGTGTGTAGTGCTCGAGGGACGTCTAATTATTACTAATGGATGGAAAATTTGTGAATTGATTGAAAAACGACGAAACGTCGCTGTCACCGGCAGAGTTGAATTGACAAGAAGTGATCATCTCGTGCGCAAATCGTTGTAGGGGCGGTGCGAGGAGGACAGCTAAGGGCAAAGGGGAAGGAAAAACAAGGACAATGTAGTCACGCGACATACGTCGAGAAGCGTGTTTGGCAAGGGCGTTTGGAAATAAACAATACAGGCGCGCGGCTGGTTTCGGTACGTATATTGTATTTAATACAGCTGTCGATGAGGATATTATTTTAAAAGAACAATAACAATAATGTAGTGAGGACCGTGTCATGCCCATGTGTTTCGGTTGTTCTGGGGGACCGACCGCATAAGACTTCAGTAACGAAAAAAAAAAAAAAAACGAGAATAGAAGAAAAATAAATAAATATGCTTGTGCTGGTGCAATGCGAAAAAATAGCTAATAAGATACTATACTGTTTATATTAACATTATTTATAATACTGAATATATTTTATATTTTTAACCATATCATTTATTATAAATGATGGTTCTCAGGTTCTCAGTCTGTAATACTGGAAAGGAAAATATACGTACCGATTATTATCCACATGACGCAACTCGTGCATGGCTTGAAAAAATCAATGTGAGAAAACTACGGATGCAATTCGGACAAAATATCATTTATGGACGGAATCCAAATACGTCGAGAAAAGTATATGATAATTGTCTCGACAGGATAAAACGGAACAGCGTATTATAATATCGAAGTGGTTAATCACTGAAATGGAAAAATAAAAAAATAAAAAAATACTGTTGACGAACAATGTTATTAATAAGTATACAAACACACATCTTTTATGATTATTGTTGTTATTATTATTAGTAGTATTATTATGATTAGTGCCCCCGGTATAATCCGGCCCTGTTGTTTTGCATAATTCTAATTTACCGTTACGGACAGCGCGTTCTCAGAAGCCGTATAATGTGTTTTTATTCCTATGACGTTTGAGAGCTGAATATAACGTTTATACGAAACGCATGTCATGATTATAATAATAAAATAATCATCATTGTACGTCTAGAATTCTGTTTTTAATCCGCTCAAAATTTAATTTTTCTTTCCACGGTTGTTCTCTTTACGCCGCCCTATAGCGAGGACTGCGGTACAATAATATTACGTATCTTGCACTCGTAAACGCCGCACTAATGTGATAATATTATTTTATAATGAATAATGATAATGTGTCGTCGTCGCAGAGAATGAAACGGTTTTGCGAAAATCGATATCGCAACTCATTACCGAACGCATTCCGTAACAGTATACGAGAAACATGCATGCGCGGCGTGCATCGGTATAATAATATACGTAATATACCTACGTCTATAATTTATCTCTGTGACCCGGTGTATGATACAGAGTCCGCACTCCGCAGATGTTTCCATTTTGCATTTTTTAGCTGCCTTTTTTTTCTTCTTCTCTTTTCCCCGTGTCTTTCTTGTCGACACAAATGCATGTGCGCACACGACCGTTTATATATTGGGAACCTATAAAAGGCAAGGCCTACCTTCATTGCACTACTACCACGCGCCTCACAATAATGTAAAGAATCGTTATTAGATAAGCAGCTATGTATAGCGAATGGAAAACAATAAGAGCCACGGCGCAGAGCACTTTATTTGCCTATCCGTGTACATATTATGTATATATATATATATAATATTATACACGGATATACACAGGTATTATACATATAAACCTATAACGTTTTTATCGAATTTCATAAGACACGTACACCGCACACTGCATAGGAAAAGAAAAATAAGAAGAAGTACACGTGGTGCTCGGCGTTTACCTATAATATATACGTATTATACTCTGTTATAGCTGATAGCGTTATAATATGCGCACATCTATATGTATAAAAATATTTCAAAACATTATTTTCTGATTATTCATGTGAAAACATTTTGTACCGCCAACAACATCACTCTGGTATGAAATAACGGGAAAACATTTTTGTTTATTATGCGTACCACATATTTTTCTAGTATATATGACGTGATGACGGGCGTTAAAAACTTTGCGCTACACTATATATAGATTACCTTCTTTTTTTCCCTTTCACTCTCTCCCGGCTTACACGCTCCGTCCGCCTGCCATTGTCTCGGCACCACCGCCAACGCCATCGCTACCCACCGTCTAAACAGCGTATGATGTAGTGCTGGTGGCCCAGACGAGAGCCCATACAACTGCACTTTGGTCCAAAGATGTCTGGCAACTTTGCTAAGGCAAATGGAGTCCTTTAACTAAACATGAACACACTTACGGGGTTCGCGTATCCGAAAATTTTCCGACGGGATGGAACAAAATTATTGTTCTGTGCAAACAGATTAAAATAATAACGTTTGCGTGAATGTTTATGGGAAAATATCGCAAGCAGTATGTAGGATCAAAAAATAAAAATAAAATAAAATAAATTATAATAAAAAAATAAATAAATAAATAATATTAAACAACGTAAACGCGTGTAGAGATGATAATAAATCGTCCCGCGAAAAAAACGCTGCATAATCTGCCCGCAGAGAGTAGACGGAGGAAATTGACGTAGGCGAAGAAAAAACATATCTCGTGAATCATGCGAGGACGTATATGAAGTGGCTTAAATCGAATAAGTTTTTCAATACGCTGCACATCGTCTCTAAACCATCGCTGCATACTGACTATATAATGTATAAGATATATTATAATAATATAGGTATAACAACTGTTCAATGTGTATACGTGTTGTCGAGAAAACGCAGATAATGTTATTACGCCGCGAAGAGGTAAAAAGCCGTTCGAATAAGAATAACAATAAAACCGACGCGAAAATAGTCTCGATATCCTTTCGCGATTTTTCAAATTAAAATGCTCGCGCACCGCAACGCGCAGCCGCGAAATGACACTAACCGGCGATTGACATCCGACGATTTCCATTCATGTTTCTCGGGGCACGTTGATGAAACTGTTGTAATCACTGTAACATACCGTTTCCTGTTTTATTTCGGTACTGGCAAGTGTTATTACAGAATATTGCCGCTGAAAAGTTTTGAAATGAGAAACTAATTATTGTATTCGTATATGTATGTAGTATGTACGAAATAAACTAACAACCGTGGCTTGACCTATTAATTATTATTAACTTGGAATTTAGGACTTGCATACAGGGTACACGCAGAATATTAAATTAATTTTACAATTATTGTTCACCTTAAATTTTATTGTCACAAAAAAAACTATTGAGTAATGATATAAGGTACCAAACACCTTAATTATTGTCTATTCCTTTATTCTCTCTCTCTCTTAGTCCCAACCTTATCCGTTCCTGACGTTTTTATTGTGAAATCAAGAACATTTTATTTTGCTCCGATTTCGAATAAAGACCCTATTATATTTTCTGAGCCCAAAAAGTTCTTACCTAATACCTTCACTATATTATATAGTATTAGAGTCAGATCACATGAAATAACACAATGCGTTTAAGGAAGATGAAATATTTTTAGAGCAAATTTTTATTTCCACTGTATTCCAAAACAAATTATACTTCTTAATTCCTTAAAATCGAGCTATATTAGTAGGTATCAATAATTGTATTGTTTTATTGTGCGTTGTTAGATTTTCATTCAGTTTATTAATTAATTTTTGTATAATTAGGCCAGTAATATTTGATATAATTACGATTTACAAAATAACATCCTTAGTTCACCCTGTTATTACCAGATGTTTTCCAAAACTTTGTATAAAATAATTTCAGTTTATTTAAGTATTAAATATTTAAATACCCTCTATGTATTAAATTATACAAACGATAACGTTCCATGACCGTTTTTCCTTGGAAATAATCTTTTACTGATAGCTGAATTATGCACTTCGCGAATATTTTTCCAATGATAATATTTATGTTTCATCGACCTATATAGAATACAAATCCCCCTATTGATAAAAGTATAATACTGCAGTTGATATTATTTAATAGTTATGAATTATGAAAAAAAAAAAAAATTTTAAGTTGATAATAAAGAAACATGACGTTTCTTCTGGAGTTTTATATTACCAACTAGTGTGACTGTAGTATAAAACATTTGCATATATGATCCAGTGATAATAATATACAAGTTAATCTATTTTTATTCTTATCATATTCGATTTATTCTGGAAATTCAAATATATTTAGTTAAAGATAATACTTGAAAACCATTGTAGAAACAATAAACCTTATTATATTATACATCTCTAATTTATATCTTTAGAACAGTGGTCGCCAATCAGTCGACCGCGAGTTTTAAAGATTAAGTTTACCATTATTGATCGATGATCTTATACATAATAATCCCGGATAATACGGATATAATTATTATGAAGTGAACAATAAATTATTATTTCTTGAAATTGGGACAATCTTTATTTTTGCTTATTAAAACAACAAATCTCTAAATTATCCCAGATTTCAATCACCAGGAACTTAAAATGTTGAATGTAGATCATTTGTTTGAAGAGTTTGGCAACCCCTGCTCTAGAGACTCTCGTCTATCAAAAAAAATAAATAAAAAAATATTCTTAATAATAGACGATGCAGTGCAATATTGCAATAATAATCAAGTTTGTTTTACAACACATTTAAGTAATATCCAATACTACTAATTGAACACATTAATATATATTATTATTAAGAGTATTCACAATAATTATTGTATATGCAACGGATTATATGCGTTTCGATGTAAAGTATAATGTTTGTTTCACAAAACATTTTCATACAATCACGTTGTTTCATCCTACTACATCGTACTGTTCATAAAATAAATATTGAATATAAAATTGATAAAGCTTAAAAACAAATGCAGTATATAAATCACATTTTAATACAAATTACATTTTAAAATACATTTAAAGTACAATAATATTAATAATAATTGCATATAGGTACTCTGATCAGACTAGTTTAAACATTATTAATATGACTAACATTATAATATTACAGTAGTATATTTTAATTCCATGACGTTTATCACTTATTTTATATTTAAAGGATTTCGATAATCTTACTATGCATTTTATTATACCTGGGAACATTGCATACGTAAATTCGTTTAAGTTGTCCGTATGATTAATGTTCACATTGAGTTAGTGAGCCGCAGTAATGATATATTATTATAATACTACTGCTACATCGTGTTCGATTAGAACGGGGAAAAATTGTATTCATTTTTATACGACTTATATAGATCGACAGCGTACGCGAACGGGTCGAAGACCATTCTCGCCGAGAACGAGAGCACGTGATAAATAATAATATTAAAATGGTAGCCGAAACAAAAACGTCGCTGTTAAAAGTTTAAACCGTATACGTTACGTGCGGTGTAATAATACATGTGAAACGGGACGACGACGGGCGGTGTTTTTTTCAATTCACAGAATTTTAAATATGTTTTAAAAGATTTTTTTTTTTAATTTACTAAACGGTAAACAAAGATCTAATGAATTATACGTGCTCACACAGTGCGGGAGTGTGTAACGAGCTTCCGTAGTTGTTTGTGATTCGGATTGCGTTGTACATTATACTACGATCATGTATAATAAAAAGTTTTAAAAACATTAAATACTCACACAAGGTATGTTCACGTAACTACGCCACTATATGTGGGACGTGGGCACTGGACACGAGGAAAATGTTGTGTCGTGTAACGGCGTGGAGAGGAAAAAAAGATCAAATTTCAAGAGCTGCTATGAATTATTTTTTTTATTTTTTTTACTTTTCGTTTTATTATTATTATTATAATTATTAATTTGGAAGCGTGTGTAATTTAACACGACATATGAACCCGAAAAGTCGACGTTAAAATAGCCGTACGATGACGCTACAAAGACCTTTATAATGAAAGAGGGTGCACGCCTACGTGTATAACGGCGCAGCAGTGGACTTGCTATCGATTCCAGGTGACACGCGGCACACCTAAGTGGACATTTGATATGCCGGCTAGGATCGTGCGCAACGGCGAATAATTTACACCGTCTATTTTTAACGCCACGTCCGTTTGCTGCAAGTTGAGACCGCGACGTGTCAACCTGGCGGTAAATATCACTTCACCCGGTCGGAAAATCGAAAAACCACGGTGATAGACCCTTCACGCGGGTTCACTGCAATATGCATACCGTACCGCGTGTGCTGTTTAAAACTGTTGATACTAATATACCCAGTGGTGTTCCCGTAGGGTATTTTCGACATATTATATACGTCGTATACTCTCAACGTTATTTCGAAAAATCACTGGTATACTCTCGAGCAGATGGTGAAGAAATATAAATTATAATAATAATATAACAATTGATTTAACAATTGTTTGAATTTTGAACTATTCTTATATTGGATATTGTTTTATTCATTTAAACAATCAGTTTATTATTATTAAAATCGTTTTGTCAATGTTTACACCCAACCATTCTTTCTTTATCATCACCATGTTGATCATAAACAATACTACATTGAGAGACCTGTTGGCGTATAGTGTACACTCTCAACAAAATTGATGAGAATATAACTGAACGTACCACGAATGTGTGTATTATTTATTTAATACTGCGACAAACTCTTTTTTTATGTCTTATAAATCCCTATTTATAGGAAACCTGACCTTGGTAACCGAT
Source organism: Chaitophorus viminalis (assembly GCA_025469195.1). Classification (NCBI taxonomy): domain Eukaryota; kingdom Metazoa; phylum Arthropoda; class Insecta; order Hemiptera; family Aphididae; genus Chaitophorus; species Chaitophorus viminalis. The sequence goes on along the minus strand of JAIPRK010001372.1, from coordinate 755 downwards.
GTTATACGTACACCCTTAACTAATATATTATTTTATGTACAATACATTCACACGACCTGCAAGGTGTCTTATGTATATTGTTTATTAAATGTAACCATGTACACCGTAAGTGAACCTGTGAATTAACCTGTCTGTAGTCACCGACCTCTTTTTATTACACCTCTCCCCAGACTTTCAATCTTAAAAATGTTGTTCCTTTGAAATGCAAGATAATACTCTTTCGTTATTTGGCGAACAGTCGGCCGCTACTGGCTAGTGAATTCGATTGATTTGATTTGATTTGAATTCGACGGTCAAATCACCAATACACGGTGTTTTTCTCCACCCATACGTATGACGGCATGTATATCTTCGTGGATTAAGGATCTGTTCGTCCACGTTTATCGCTAGTCGGCTTCACTTGCCGCATCACACGTTTAACTGGATAGTTTTTGTATTTATTTTACAGCTTACTTACTGCATTTTGTCACTTCAGAACGGCGTCATTTGGGGGATTCAGACTATACATTGGCAGCCCTATTTTTTTAAAAGTTTGATTGGCCCGTATAAAATGTTATAATTGCGCCGTCGCGCATCGCGTCGTCGATAAAATGTAAGATGCATACGCACAGCGCGTTACCATTACAGCAATGGTGCGAGTTTTTCATAAGAAATTAATACTTTAAATTATATATATTTCTTTTATTTATTTAATAATTAGGTAGTTCATACATTTTTTAAATATTTATATATTTTGTAATAACTAGTCTATAAGC
>JAIPRK010001371.1:0-71881 GCA_025469195.1 Chaitophorus viminalis | reverse complement strand
GATATAAATATATATATATATATATATATAATAAATTATTATATATATATATATATATATATATATCTGTGAGGTTACATGATTTCTTTTATCATAGTTAGAAGTAGAAAATAGAGCATGTCCAGTGCATAAAGTCCGGAAATGTACTGATTGCGTGCGGACACCCTGTTACCTATCTGACATGGTTTTTCATAACAAATCGGGGGATATTTTTGATTTAAGTTTTGCAGTGAGCTCACGTAATATTACATAATATAACATAATATTAAGATTGGGTTTTAAAATTGTGTCTCTCCTAAATTCTGTATAGAATTCAGTAGAGTCTAGACAATCCAATCCATATGGCACCATAATACTGCCTGATTATAGAAATTGGGTACAAATTTAAATTGATTTATTTTTATTACACTTTAATTTACATTGATAATTAAAAATACACTCAAATTATAAAATATGAATTGACAAAATTTATTCAATGAAATGTGTAGATGCATAATCCAAGTAAATTATGGCTAGTTAAATCATGCTGAATTAACGAAACAATTATGCTTATAATACTAGAGTATTAAATTTTATTTTATAATGTAATAGGTTATTCTAATTTTTAAATACATCATTCAAAAAACTTTAAAGAAAAAAAAATTCAACAATTTTTTCTGATATTTTCAAATATTTTGCTATGAACTCTGCAAGTGCTGATAACTATAGATATTACTATGTTTTAGTATTAAAGTATGTACCTATAAATAATATGCATTCCATTACATAGTTATTCATTTATATGGAAAAACAATAATTACAAAAAAATAAGTATGATTTCAACAAATAACTAGAATGTTATATTACAAAAAATGTTGATATTCCAATTTGTAATCTACATTCTACAACATATTACAATATAAATTCGTCCTATGCTATAACATAAAATGTATTATTTTTACTCATATACAATATTATGAAAAATATTGATAAATCATAAATATTTTCCAGGAAGTTACACAATATTGACATTACTTTGTAATTTATTATTTGACTGTGATTTAAATTACAAACAGTACATGATAATTATATTTGTAATAAAAATAACCGTATTTAAAAAGTCAATCAATGAATTACAAAAATGTATAGCCAAATTTTATACTTGTTAGTTCAAATAACTTGTAAAAAAATAAAGGGCATTACTTGTTATTAAAAACTAAAACTAAGTATACAATTTAAAATAAATTCGATTAATAACACACAAAAGGACCTGAACACGTCTTATAAAATCTCAACTTTGTTAAATTAAATATGTATACAAATCAATAGGTACAAAAAATGTATATAATTATCACTTATTTTAATAAATAGTAAAATTTCATACTAAATTCTATTGAACTTTATCTTATGCAGCATTGAATCATGAAAATGGTTACGACATTTAAATCATAAATTATTTAAGAAAAGAAAGTTAAAAAGCCTCTAATACTTTTATATATCAAAACATTTATGGCCATAAATATTAAATAGTTAAATTGGTATAACAATAAGTTTTCTTAATAATTTATATGTAATGAGTACCTCTACACATTTTTCTATTTTGAATGTGTGAGTTATTATTTTAGAATTAATGATAATTAAGATAAATATTAAAAAAAAATTTAATACGATTAATTGTTTTATTTTAAACAATGTAAACTAATGTAAATTATGTACTGACTATACAAATAATAACTACTACTTAATATTACAGAATTTAACTTTTGATCAAATAGAAATAAAAGAACTAAAAATAATATCAACTTATGTCTTTATTTCATTATCATTTTTATAAAATATTTTTTTCAGATTAATACATGTTGTAAAAGTATACGACTATTCAACTGAATAAGATATAAAATAACATCCATAGAGTTGGAATTAATTGATAATAGTAAATTGCATAGCTTTTGATACTATTTTTATTAATTTTAGGATGTAACTACAGAATTTATAATTGAAATAAAATAAAATAATTTAATATATTTCAATATGTTTATAAAGAATAATTGATTTTAAAAATCATTATTGTAAAAATGTCATTTACAAATTTGACAATATTTAGGTATAAAGCAGAAAATGATTCAATCTACATTGATTTATTAGAATTATATTTGAATATGAATACAAAAACCTTACAAAATAATGTATAATAAGGTGAATTAGGTAATTTTGGCACTTATCTAAAATCAAAAAAATATCAGAACAACTGACAAAGTCTTTTAGTTATATTATAGAGCATGGATAATTGGAATGTAACCAGTGCAGTGTTTATCAAGGTTTAGGCGATTGGAAATTATTAAACATTATTTGACATTTTTGTGTAACTTATCACTGTAACAAAAATTAATTATTTTCTGGTGAATCCCATTTCAAATGTACTTGAGGTGTTAGATTGATAATTTCCACATGCACAGCTTGACATTTTTCTAACTTTGGAGGAATAGGGCACAGGCGATAGCGGACTTGATCTCCAGGCAGTGGGACATATTCTCCTTCAATACTAAAAAGCCATATCACATCAGTTAAAGGACAATGGAAAACTTTAAGTTTCATAATGCTTACTCAGATATGTGTACGAAGGTGTCTGGATCACCGTTGTCAGGTACAATGAAACCATGTCCTTTGGATTTGCAAAAGTATTTAACTTTTCCAGTAATTTGCGGGTTCTTCAAAGCCAGAGCAGATCTGCACAGAATAAAATTGAGCGGTTAATATTCTGGCAATGCTATTTAAACATAAACAAGCAGCAGTGGGTGTCAGGATAATGACAACTACTTACACCATAATCATTGATATTCAACTATGTTGCATTAAACTACATAGGTGTGCGTACATAAAAAAAAACTACAAAGTCCGTTCGGCATGAACTTAACTTATGATGAAACAAAATCACTCTATAGAGGGATGTTTAGATTGGGAAGGGAGGATCCGCGGGAACACAGTAACAGTGTTTCCTCGTGACCGTCTGGTGAACACACAGCACTGGTGTGCAATATGGCCTATGGGAACGATGGGGACGGTATTTCATTGTTCGACACCCCTTGAAGCCGAGGAGTGCCGAACGGAGTGTAGCAGATGGTAACAACTCACGTGGAATCGGTTCTCGTCCGTCTGGTCACTATCGGACTCGGTGCGAGCATGCCGGTTTTGGTGGGCGACAAGTGGTGTGCGAATCTCGACGCGTCCTGTTCGCCGTTGGAGTTGTGCGAATCGTTCATAGTGAAACAAGAAATCGGAAGAGCGGTACAGTTGCCCGGCAGCGCGCGTCACAACCGAAGGAGGATAAGTTGATTGAAAAAGAGAAAAGACTACGCGTCAGACGGATGAAAGTAGCGAAAAAAAAAACGAAACACTACAAACACGTTCTAGACAAGCGTTTCGGATAGCTGTTGATAAACGTTAAAAGTAAAACGCGGCGCACAGGCACAATAATATTACAATAACATCGCCAATATAATTATTATTATCAGGTATTATAATTTGATAATGATAAGCGGAAACAAAGTCGAATTTCAGGGATGCCAACGTAGGAAAAGGTAATACTGTAAATATTAAAATTCTAAGTAAATAAAACGGTTTTCGACTGTCGTCATTATTGACTATCATCATTGATTTTAGAATATACATATTATTAATAGAATATATATTCTAAAATCAATGCTATCATAATACAGGTAGGTTTTTTTTTACAGGCTTACTCTACACTCTACAGGAATGGCTTCAAGGTAGCAGGAGACAAGGGGCCACGGCTCTCCCAAGCTTGTGTATTGTTAAAAACAAAATAAAATGTAAACCATACTATATCATATCGATATCACATGGATTATATTATAGATATTTTGGCAAAAACTAAAAATAGATTGAAATTGTGTAGTAAAAATTGTTTTTTTTTTTTGTTATAAAGTTTTCTCAAAATTATGATTTAGCCCACCCCAATCAAGTCTCTGGAATTGCCCCTGTTGTTTTATGTTTGATACTTAACTACAGATTAGGTGTGTGGTATAAATGTATAATATGATATATTATATTATATTCAAGTTCAATTTTTTCAATTTTTCTAAGGATTTTGAAGCTGCTGTCACGCAGAAAAATCAACGTTTTTGCTAGAATGATTGTGCGTTTAATTTTAGAGATATTTTTCGAGCAAAAATTTGGATGTGCTCGTATAATGTTCGTGGCTATTGTTTTAAATGTGTTAGCGTAACGTATGGCAATACATGAGTTAAAAGACCACCTTATTAAGCTAATTGCATTACTTTACTAATATGCAACGAACGATTCAAATCATGAATCTACAAAATGTCAAAATGTCAAAATTACTCCCTGCCTTAGTTCGCTACTTATTAGTTATTACCATATGAAGAAGTACAAAAGTAAAGGTTTTAGTTCCAAGATTGCAGCCGGGTGAAAAATCGAATATAATTATGGATTATATGAAACAATGAAACAAGTATAGGCACATAATGAACTGATAACAATTGTGGAGGACTGCATGTTTTTTTATACTTCTGGTGTGGTAACTTTACGCAAAATGATGGTTGTCATTTTAAAATATACAAGTGTCGCTTTGAGGGAAAATATTGTGTTTTCTTTAGGTACTAAAGATAATACCATTCATTGGAAACGTTCGTATTATTTTGTTTAGGATAAATTAAAAATATACTGCGGCTTGGATAAATCGAAAAAATTTGAACTCGATAACAGATGTTGATTCTCCGATGATTTCCATATGGTTATATTGATTCACAAAATTATTATACATACATAATAATTATATTTTAATTAATAATTATTAAATATATATGTGAATTGATCCAAATGCTTTAATAATCATAGTAATAAGTGATCGTGAGAAATAGTTTTTTTATAGCCACATTTTGGTAGTAAATGTCCGTTTATCCATGCTTAGAAATATTGAATTAAACATTGAAGATATCATTTTATTTTAAAAATCACCTAATCTAGTTGGCAAAAACAATTTGTTATATAATAGAGCTTGTGCACAGTCGTTTTTATTAGTAGAGTATCAAATAAATCCAAACTACAATATAAATTATAAATTCATGTTTTATTTTTTAAAATTCATAAATTAATAAGCTGAAAATTTCTGTTTACGAGAATAATTCAATCATAGAAATATTCACTTTTTGCTAAATGATGGATTTTACATTTTTCTTTTGCTCAGATATGCACTTACCTACTTAGTACTTACATATTTAAAATTGTTTTCTATACATATTTTTTTTTTTTCAACATGCGAGTTTAAATAATGCATGTTGCTGCAAACGTCATTATTGCATGTTATTTTAGCTACTATACTTACTGGAAAAATAATCGTCAGACGTCAGTTATAAACTATATACTTACCTAAATATGAATAACATGCTGAAGAAGTCCGAAAAATTTGTTTTGAAACAACAAAAAATAAACAATTGTGGCAGGCCTTTTGTGATAACAATTCATCATTTACTAATTGTATGTGTAGGTATAAAAAGATCAAGATGCAACTACAAAGAAATTGGTCTTATTAAAATATTTTTTTAACGTTCGGTACTTTGTGCGCTTGGTCTGTTTTTAAACGTGCAGTCTTACACATTATACGACTAAAGTCGTTGTTGTTTATGCGTGGGTATACAATATTGAGGTGTAGGTGTATGTTATAATTTATAGTTGAAAGTTTGAAATCGACTTAATTATTAAAATACGATTTTCGTATTAAAAGATACTCGGAGTATGCAAGTGATTTTGGATAAAAATCAAATTTTAGATATTTAGGAGTACTATTTATTTAAAGTTTAATGTATGTCAGATTTTGAAAAGAATAATAGTTCATTAAAAAAAAAAAAAAAAAATGAAACTTTTTCATTGCAAACTAATCATTAAAATGTTTTTTCCTATGATAAATTTAAACATAATAATATAAAAAAACAAAAAAACACATTCAAGAATTGCAATATAAAAGTAAGTAATTTATATATCTATTTTTTTCCAAAAGTCTGTTACCTATAGACTACACTTCAGATTAATGTAAGTGTAATGTGTAAGTGTGCTATACAACCATAATCCTTTGATTACATGAATAATAAAGACAAGTATAAACTGTATAATATAATAAATCGGCTTAAATGAAACGAATTAGATTTGATAATACGTTAAAATAATCAAACAATAGACAGTAATAGAGGTACTCATCTCAAATCTTAACAAAAGAATCAAATATGTATAGTTTTTATCGTAGATTTTGAGCTATATACCGTATGCGTTTAATGAATATAAGTATAATTCGAGGTTCAAGAGGAGAGAGGTAGATAATTTCTACAAAAAATATAATACATAACTGAACCATTGAGAATACAATGTGTCGTTACAAATATCGATGTTGAATTTTACAATAATATCAATGTATTAAATAATATTATCTTATCAAGTATTAAATTGTCATTTGAAAATAGTGGACCTTAAAGTGAGAAGATTATATTCATAATAACTAATAAGAGCTACTTAGCAGTGATTTGTCAGATATTTATATTTTAAGTGGTACACTCCTATGAAATCCGTCTGGGATCCCTACCCTTCACGTGTCTTACATATGTACCAGTCGAATGTATATAAATATTTCCAACCATTCATGAAATTCTATAATTTTCGACTAATCGTTTACTATTGCGAATATATGGACATTTATTCTTCAAATTTTGACACTTCGTTGTAAGTATTAAAAAGTATTTTAACTTTTTTTTTTTATTTGGTCACTACTGTGGTAATGTCGGAACAATTCTATATGGGAAATGGTTTTATACTTAATATGCAGTATTCAGGACTAAGACCAATGAGAAATGCATCTAAACATTAAGCACGAACTAATAGATAAAGCATCTTATTATTAATATTGGTTTTTTTTTTGGTTTTTGTTTACAATTTTTTTGAATTCTATGTCTATATTATTCATCAATAAATGACTTACATGGAAAAAAAATGTTTTTAAGGACCGGCCATGACACATTTTCGTTTTATTCAGTCATATTATAGAAAGATTTTATTCAACTATATGGGTTAGGACTTAGAAGTTTCTGTCCTAAGTAATAATGTGACCTAATCTATATAATATAATATTTAAATTTGTATAAATAAAAATTAATATTCACTTCAATCTCTCGAAAATTTAAAATATTATGTAATAGTGCAATACTCATAGAAATTATTAATTTATTACTAAAGATTTTTTGTTTAGATCTTTTAATTAATTTATATTTGATTCATTGATTATTGAGATCGCATATATAGGTACCACATTCACATTAAAATTAAATATTTATTATTCCCATAAGTATTTCCACTTTCTCCTCTTCTAACTTTGCATCTTTAAATATTTCTATTTGCTTAACTCATAATAAGTATTTGATAAAAGTTAAAGCTTTCCTCTAATAGTCCAAGAAAATATACATAAAAAAATACGAATTAATTACTTTGTGCCGGCTTAAATACGTGTTTCATAATTTCGGTAAGCAGTGCTTGACTAATGAATGTTAACATTTAGCTCCTAATATAAATTTGTTGTGGTTTTATTTTTAAATTTGTATTTAATATGATCTACAGACATAAGTAAATATATATTACAATATTATGAAAATATTCGGTAATTTAGTTTAAACTTTAAAGTAATACTTTAATTTAATAGTGTTACATTATTTTTGACAAATTAAACAAATAATAACTTTAAGGGTATTAATTATTTATTAAATTAATTAATGCTATCAGTATAATTATGTATATAATGCAGTAATTTTCGAGATTTTAATGTGGCCAAATTTTCGAAAATTTTTATTACAGGAGTATATTATATTATCTTCCGATGTTTCAAAAAGCTTGAGTACTGAATAATTTGTAAATTTGTCACAACCAACGTTAGATAGATAGAATAATATTATTCTATTATATTCAAAGTTATTGTGAGGTATCTACTTTACGATTACATAGACGTTTGGATGAAAATTAAAACGCTATTAGATTAATACCGTTTTAATCTTCTAATCTATCATGATAATAGATTTTATTTTTATTCAAAATACAATCAAAGCCCAAAAGGTAATTAATTAACATAATATTGTAGTATAGAAAATAGTACAATAAAAGAGGGGTATTAAAAATTAATATTAAATTCAATTTTTCATTCTTTTTACTTCATACAAATATCCATAAGCGAAAATTCTTATTGATTCATAGCTTCACAATAGAGTTATTCCAAAATTGAAATCATAATAATATCGAGGCAATCAAAACTTATTAATGTATTGGTGGAATAAAGAGTTGGTTTTGTTTTATCACAATTTTATGAGACTAGTTTTAGGTATAATCGGATGATGAATGATAAAAATAATCGTTATATATTTTTTTTATGACATTTTATATCATTTTATATATTAGTTATATAAATAATATTAGTATAGAGAATGAAAAATAAAATAATAATATTTAAAATTATAATATTAAATTGTTTTTATTTCTAGTATTATCATTGATATGGCATACTTATACACATCAACGTTTAATAATTATGTTCATAGTTAATTATACTGAATACTCTGATGCTATAATTATTGTATTATCTTATTTTGATAGTTTATTTTTGTAGTTCATTCGTTGGGTAAATAGTAAAAATTCCAGGATAAAATTTTTATCCAAACGTATGTATTATACCTAGGTGCCTATCAATTAGCATTGGCTAAGGTTAGTTATTACTATACTTTTAATTATATTTGTGAATCATCATTTTCAATACTCAAATTACATTGTATTACATCCGTGTAATTTAATAATATTCATATTTTGCACTTTTCAGTATTAGAATAAATAACAACTATTAGAATAATTAAGTATCAATTTATATAAAAGCTGAATTAATGTTTTATTTCGGCTTAAATCTCTTAGGTATAGTTGTGGTCATTAATTTAAAATGATTAAACGAATTCAAGATATACTAACTGTTAAGAATAATTAGTTAGTTTGTTCTGTAGTTAATTTTGATTTTATTTGATTATGTACAAATTATTACCGTAATAATTGATTATAAACTTAAAAAAAATAATAACAATTTTTAGATAACGCCAAGAACGCATTTTATTACAATATATAATATTTATTAGGTATTACTCATAAAAAAAGTGCAAAAATGATGAACAGTCAAACCAACACTATGCAATTAAATACACTCGATTCAGTTAATAACTCAGCTTATTAAAAATAGTCCACATTTGATTATGAACAATTTTACATGTTTATCTTATAATTTGAATGAATATTGGGAAAAATGACGAGCACATTACATCTTAACATCATTTAATTCTCTAAAATATTTTATATTATTTACAATTTTCAAGTGGCCAATATAATACTATTAGTAGTTGTTTCAAAAAGCATTCTTGTGAAAATATTATTACATTTTTACAAGAAAGTCAGTATTTTGCTATAAAACCAATAATATAGATGTTATCTAACAAATTTTTATAACAGAAGTAATTTTATGTTTCAGCTAAAATGAATTCTAAAAATTTTTTTTGTTTATAATATTTGTTTCATGTACAGTTGTATTAATCTGTTTTACAGATAAAAACAAAACAAATTGATAGAATTATGCATGTAGTTTCAATTAACATTCCGATTTCGGTCATTTAAGATATAATTTAATCTTTATATATTTATGACGGAAAAATAATTTCCAATAATATAAGATATTCTGTCCACCAATGAATTTTCTCTATAGTATTATAGCAGCAGCTCGTGGATCATGTCGCTTTATACTCACTAAAAATATGAGCTTACACGGAAGTGGTGAAACGTGTAAATTACTTAATTTTGATTTGAAAATCGTTATTATAACTCGTGGTCGAAATCTGCAGTGTGATATAAAAACTACGATATTTTAATGTAAACATAATATTCTCGCTCCGAAATGTAGATCGTTGCGAACCTTATATTTAAACGATTGACGCATACAATTATAATACGACACTACGACAGTAAAAAAAAACAATTTATGACAACAATAATTATAAGTGATATTAAGTGTTTTCACACAAGTAGATCTAATAATAGCTATTTTTTATTGTTATTACAAATTAAGTTATGTATTTTAGGTGCGCTGGAAAATCGTTGTGTGTTACTGAACATCGAAAATGGGTATGTGTTAACCATAATAATAATACATATTTTAATACACTACGATTAATCGTTTACAATAATTAATACCATAATACTTAGTACTTTATTAGATTTGCGTACTTAGAGAACATAATAATTATTGTTCTACAAGCTTATATCTGTGTTATTCATAACAAGTTGTTTCTGGTTTTCTTGAGTGCGAGCACTCGTTTATTCATTTATTTGCAATACGATAATGGTTTGCGTACATATTTGGTGATGTTTTTAAGGTATAGATACATCACGTTGTGTTATCGTTAAATTTTAATCGTAATCATAGACATATTGTTCGCGAAAATTAAAATATTTTGGTTTTCGTTTCAATGCGAATTACATTAATTGTTGTCGTAGGATAGTTTCCTATGACAACTGGTTTGCCAATTGGTTATAATATACGAAGGTACATGTAGACGAAGTACTAAAGTTATCAATGTTCAGTTATGTCCCTTTAAATTTTGTTCAGAGTATATCAAATGCCAATTAGTATTTTTATAATTAATATGTTAATGGTATAGATGGATGGGTATAAATAATAATAAAAATATTTAAATAATTATCTAAATAATATCTATTACAAAAATAGTCTATCATTTAAATAATATATATATATATATATATATATATATATATAGTCTGAACTAATTCTAGACTAATCTTCGTTCAAAATCGTTTTTCGTACACCTATCATAGCGTTTTAATTTAATACATTTATTATAATGACTTACCTATGACTGAGATCTACTTCACCTTTATTATACAGCACAATTTTTTTTTATTATATATTTTATGAAAAATCTTCATTCAGAGTGATGTAACTATGTAAGACACTATACGCGTTTAGTTGGATCATTCTGCATAGTATTAGTATATAGAAAAATCTATGAATGTTTATTAAAAACATACAGTTTGATTATTTATTTTTGAATAAGTTATGAATTAAAAATAAGAGAGGTGAGGGGCAAAGCTCTCTTCGGTTTGTATTTTCAAACATAATTGTAAACCCCCAACATTTTCAATGGATATCTGCCAATTAATGTAAGTTTTATTATGTTATTAATTTATAAATATTGAAATATTTATAAAGATACGACATCTATACAATCTTAGTTTAGATCAGCCGTAAACCCTGACAAACATATGGTCAGCTTGCAATTTATCAGGTATACTTAAAATAACAAATGCCATGCATAGTGTGTGAAATATTATTGACTAGGTACCAATACTGTTTCGGTTAAAGTTTGTATAATGTTGTATAAACTTACTTATATTTTGGTATAAGAGTTTAACGTTAGTCTTTACAAGCAGGCATTGATAATATAACTGTTATAGTGTAATGCCAATAGATTTTATTATTTTATTTCAATTAATCGGCTTGTTATAGTTACCAATAAATAAAAACAAGTGTTGGTAATATAAGACTATTGTTATTATATGAGGGTTCATGCGATTATTTGGCTTAGAGCTAATGATTGCCCAGACCTGTAAAGTCTAGAGACTAGAGAATACAAATTATATTTGATGAATGTTACTCTATTATACAACTAATTGATTAATTTTAATAAATATGACTGTTGCAGCTACGTTAGATTGTGAAAACTATGGGATCCATGAAACACCTACTTTAAATAACAACGTCATAAATAATAAACACAATGGTTATGGTAACCATATATTATCCAAAATTAACGATAAATTTGTTGGATATTTTTCAATTTACACAATTTTTCAGGTATTTACCAATTTTTTATTTGTAAAAAATCCACATAAAATTGTATTTATTTTATTTTCAGATACTTGGAATACTGCTTATGCTGTCCGTATTTTTTTGGCTACAATTTTATCGAAATGGTTTTGGGTTTTCTGGAACTGTAAATGTGTGCAATTGGCATCCACTGTTAATGACTATCACTTTTACTTACTTATTTGCTAATTGTAAGATTTTTTATAATAGTAGTTGGAATTAAAATTTTTTTAATATTTTGGATTCTGAATTTATAGGGTTAACCATGATTAGATTTATTTTTCTCTTTTTGTGTCTCTTAACACAAGGATTGCTTTGATAATATAATTTAATTATTATTTTCTTAGCACAAATGTTGTTAAGTTATTAGATTTGGGAGATTATCTTATACATTTCTCAACAGTTTTCCAAATAATTAAAAATAATTAATGACGTCGTATTTTTCTCTAAAAAGTTTATATTGAATAATACAATAATTATGCATATCAAGTCATAATGATAAAGGTGGTTAAAAACATAATAAAAACAAATTACATGATGTGTATGGGTTTCCAATGGAGCTATACCTACTTTATTGATCTTAGAGAGGAAATTTAATAGTGGAGTTCTCTATACCACTTTCGTTTGAGTTATCGATTATAGTTTTATAAAATTTCAATTTTTGTTTTTTGTACTTTTGTACTTGAAAATTGTTTACAAGGTTGGTCTGACATCAATGTGAAAAATTCAAAAGTACATTAGTGTAACTTTTTTAAACCATTTTATTGTTCGAGCAAAATCAAGAAGATCTTCATCAATTTTGTAGTTAAAATTTATAATACCTACTTTTAATTTTAACACTCGATGCTTAAAATTCAAGTTTCATCGTAAGTATTTCTTTGAATTCAATGAAAATATAATTTATCAGAAAGTAGCAAAACATTTTAATAAAAAAATTATTATACATTTTTATGAAATGTATTAAATTATTCGAATAATAATTATACTAACTTTTATTATATGATATTGATTATTTTATTGTCTACAAATATTTATATTTATGATGATAATCATCATAATATTCATGTTAAATAACAATTTTAACTGTTCTTAATAAATAAATAAAATCAAAGTCCATTATACTATAGGTTATACTTATTTATTTTTTTTGTGTACCTGTTGTCTGTTATTACGAACTTGATTACGAAATCATTATTAATGTCCTTCTATCAATTACAGTTAAATATATAATAAAACACTGTTATAACTAATAAGTGTCTAGAAAGCCAAAGAAATATAAAATTATGAAATATTTTAATTACGAAAGTTGTTTATTTTTTAAAAAAATTGATTAGGTATAAGTAATTGTTTTTTTCAAAACTATAATAAAACCTAAAATTATTTACAATTTTTAAATGTATTACTTATACAATTTAATATAAAACAGAAAAAATATTTAATTATATTTCATTATATTATAATGTAATTATATATAATGTTTAACTACAATGAGTTTATAAATTTATAAACATACGTATAGAATATACCTACTAATTAACAATTAAAAACAGTTTTACAATGAAAGTGTTTAATATGCAAGTTCTATTTACCAATAAAAATAATTGTGCCAATTTGTTTGTGATGGCCGTTTGTGGGTTAGGTAATTATATTTTAACATTCAATTTAAAGGGAAGGTGACAAGTGATTGTGCATCTTCTAAATTAAAAGTATATTTTGATTTCATAATTTATTTATTAATAATATTATTCACCTATTATGGTATAGGGTAGGCCGTTAAGGTAGGTACCAATTGCACCATGCTATTTAATACACCTATGCCGAACCTCGTCAATATTTCTTTTAAAAATAAAATAAAATATTTTATGGAATGCAGTGACTGTAGTGATACCAAACACTATATGATGCATTCTCTCCCCTCAGCTGTACAATGCGGAGACCTTCTACTTAAATAGTTATAAAATCATGAGAGAAAAAAATGCTCTCCCAATGATTACGCCTAGACTTTTCACGCGTAGGGTCGTGAGTATCTATACCATCCTATAACGAAAAGGTGAAGTTATGAAGAGCAAATAATTATTGTTTAACACATAGTTTTTAATACGCATATTTTGGTTTTTTTAGTTTTAAATGGAAACTATTTTAGTTTTTAATATGTTTTTCTTCTATAAATTTATGTTTTAGCTATACTTCATTTTCGCAGTTTCCGTAATACTAAAAAAAAAAATTTAAAAAGGCAACATGTAATTATGCATAGCAGTATAGTCGTATTTGGATTAATTGGTGTATGGACTGGTTTAAATTCAAATATAATTGCTAACCCGTCTATTCCAAAATTTTACAGTTTACACAGTTGGATGGGAATCGTAACTGTAATTTTGTTTTTATCTCAGGTACCTCAGAAGCATATATTTATTAGAAAAAAGTAAACACTTATCTGTACAGAGCACTTGTATTATATCATTTAAATCGTACTTATTTACTTATTGTATTTTTGATATTGAACTTTACAGTTTGCAAGTGGATTTGTATCATTCTTTTATCCTGAAATAGCTATACAATATAAAAAAGTCATTATGCCTTATCATATATTTGTTGGTGTATTGACATTTGTATTGTCAATTGTAACTTCAGTTTTAGGATTCAGTGAAAAAATTATGTTTGCTTTGTACGTTAAGATCGCGTAAGCGATTTTTAACAAAATATTATAAAGGTACATTTAAAAATTGTTGTTTTTCTTATTTACCTAGGAATCAGCAGGATAAATACATGCCGACGGAAGGTCTGTTTTTAAATTGTGTAGCATTCCTATTAATCTTTTATGGTGTGTTAGTGGTGTACATATTAATCAAACCGGAGGACAAAAGACCATCGAAACCAAAAGATATGATTATACTTACACATACTGGAAATATTGGTACATTTTAATTTTTCCTTTTCATACTTATTTAATTAATTTAATTTATATAAATTATTTATTTTTGTAATTTTTTTTATATAATCGTATTGTTAAAATATCCTTATAAGCTTACGAATAATGTATTTGTGATGAACACCTTTATAGGTATGTATTTTTGTTATTGATTTTTTATTAAAAAAAAATTAATATTTTTATAGTATTTCTTATAAAATGTATTTTATTGACTTTATTGGTACATTATTATTATTACTAAATATATGTTTATTAAAATGTTTGATTTTATTTTAATTTGTAACCAGCACCAACTTAACATTCGAGTAATGGCAAGCACAATAGAATATTATAATATTAATCTCCATGTTCCCGTTAATTGTAATTGACTAATCGTTCTGCAAAGCCGACGTGTAGCAAATGTACAGTGTAATATATTGTTGATTAAAAGACAACATATTTCTGGAGAAAAAAAATATTAGTACTCGTTTGATATGTTCAACTTCAAAGTATCTATGTTTTAATTAAAGATAAAAGAATAATACAAAATAAAGAAATATTGAATTGGATTTATTTTAGCAAATTAAATGTGTACTCGTACAGCGAATCGATATGAAAATAAGATAAACAAAATAAGATGTTGCATGCGGTGTAACGTGTATTTGTACACGTTTTTGCTGTGAAATGCAGGTGTATACATTGTGTATATATATTATTGTAGTCAAATATAAAACTGCGTTAAGTATTGCATAGGATAAGTCATATTATGTATTTCGTAGAACAATCGTTGACGACCACTTACCGTATTGTAATTTATAAGCATACAAATTATTGGCACCAATTATTCTATATGAACTTGTAGAGACTCGGGTTATTATTTGTAAACCTTTGCAAAGAGAATACCCTTCGTCACTCTGTCACAAGGAATAAATCGATCGATCCTTTGATGCCCGAACTGTGAGCAGATGGCTAGGACAAAAAGTAAACTCTGAGTGGTCCTTGATACTAACTGAACAATCCGATGATGTAGTGGAAACTGGAAGCTATAGAAGATGGCAAACATTAGCCAATTCACAATTGCCATCTTGGGTTGCGCATTTCGACGTGTATAAACCAGAGACGATATCTTATGCAAATCTGACGACATGGTAAGTTATACGGATATGAGACAAAAATGATACGCGAAACAAAAAGAGCCGAAGTAAAGCAAATGTTGAGCGAATTGTTCACATGGATTGACTAAACAGAAAACCTGTAGAATCAAAATCGTCGAGGATATGAAAAAATAAGCATTACTTTTTAATGGTAATAATCAACAAAAAGTTGCACAATATTGTACATTGGTAATTATTTTCTACCTGGTTTGAATAGTAGGAACACCAGTGACCTCTCACTTGAAGTTATATTTTGATTCTCTTATCTTATTTATCTCACTTATCTTCGACATAGTATCAAGCCTCAATAACAAATTATCTCTGTAAATATATTAGACATTGATGCATGTATTTATGTTTTTTCATGACTGAATTGTTGGTGGCTATAATTTATTTTACCGTTCGAACAATCGTTTTTAAGCAATACAATAACTTCATGGACGAGACAAATATAATTTGAATGTATAGAAATGTCAAATGACTAACAATTTAAAAAACATTTATACTTTATAGTGCTAAACTAATACAATTTCCAGGTACCATAACAAGATTTTTTTAACAAAAATAAATCCAATCACTATAAATTAAGAATTAAAATAAAGCTTTTTCCAAAATCTTTCTACTAATCTTAATGAATGCAAATAGTTTAAAAGCTCCATATAAAGGAAACTCTTCCTGAAATTTTCTAAAAACGTACGAAGAATAATATGTGATCAAAATAAAAAAGTTATTCAAAATTGTCAAAATATTAAATAATTGCTTGTGCAGAGAAAAACTTCGGAGTTCATTACAAAAATGCAAATAATTAAACAAGATTAAGTTTTAAAATTGTGAATTGTGTAAAGAGAAAGATTAGCAGGGTTAAAGAATCGTGTTTGAGCGAGTATAAATACAACTGAATGTTATAAAAAGGTAGAATCAAACTTCTTTTAGTTGAATTGCACTTTATTCGAATAATATCACATACAGTGTATATCACCCATAGACACATATACATACTCAAATAAATTTAAAAATTTTAAAAAAAAGGAAGACTAACTGGTGAAAATTGTTTAATAAAGATAAGCCATCGTATAATATCTATAAAATCAAAAAAGAAAAGATCAAATTGTATAAAAATATTTTTTTATGTATTACATTATTATTTTATCACACTGTGCGGAAAAGGTGATTTTTTTATGTGACATTAATGCCGTCCCAACATGCCGGAAAGAGCAAATTAAATACTAAACAAATTACATAATTTTATCTGTGTTTATCATTATAAGTAAACATAGTATTATGGTAGTTTGTCTATATTTAATGAAACTTTCTTAGAATCAATTAATCAATTAATGTCAATGAATGACAATGATTACATTAAACATTTTCATTCAAAAACGTTTATTTTTAACAAACCAGCTATAACTAATTTGTTGTTTCATACAATATGTGTAGCCGTATAATTATACGATAAATTAGAAACACATAGTATAATCGTATATATATATGATCTTAAATTTCTGCAATCCGAGATTTCCGAGATAACTATAATATTATCACATTATTTATAAATGTTTTAATATTATGTATAATACTACTGAATATGGTGCTATAACTATTTTATCAATATAATTATATTGTTGTCATCTTAGATCTATAGATAACGAATTTGGTCTCGTGCGTTAAAACGGATGTTGCACAAAGAGCTTTTCAAACGGGCAACATAAAAATATATCGTAGCTGCCAGCTGAATACGGTGAAAAAATAAAATCGACACAACAATAATATATAAATACGCGTGTAGATACAGTGCGTATATATTATTATTATTATTATCATCATTTCTTCCGTCTGTGTAACACGCGCGATGTTACTATTGTCGTATAGCAGGTTGTACGATTATTCGTTGGGTTCGACCCTCTTACACATGGAAATCGTGCGTTAAGTCCGCATTACATACATGCACTATGCACACGCAGGTCGGGTTATTGTTACGGTGTGTGTGTGTGTGTGTGTGTGTGTGTGTGTGTGTGTGTGTATGTGGACATCATTATGATATTATTATTGTTTCGCTGCGTATATTATATGCAAGTGCGTACAACACTGTTGCCCGGCAACCGTTTTGTTGTAGGTGTTATTGAGACCCCGCGGACGATTTCGACGATGAGATTCCGCGTTACCTATATAGTACGGTATATATACGTGCGCCGCGTGCACTATTATTGGTCGTATACAAGCGACAGTTTATTCGAAGTTTCCCGTATACGAATAATAGCCGCGTGAATCGCGTTCGGCCGTCGCGAATAATCGTCGTTCCTGTGCACACGATTTTGAACGTTTCCAAATGCGTACCGACCTAACCTATCCACCTACGTATACCTACATGGTAATTTTATGTTAATATAAACATTTTCGATCGGTACACGGCATTCGGGACGACATGTCCAATCCGAAAAGGGACGTAAAAGCCAATAGCACTACGGCGACGCAGCCGACAGGGCTATCGTTGCAAGGCTCTCAAGTACGTATACGCAACACAGTATAAATGTATAAAACCTAATTACAACACGCTGTTTACCCATATTGTTATCATACCGCAGAACGACGACGTGGTAAATCATTTGATAATATTTAGTCAGAAAAGCAACACCGTCGCGCGCCGCTCCACTCTAAACGTCATACTGATGATAAAATAATAATAAAATAATAACAATCGTAATTATTCTGATGTTTACGACGGGAGCAACAGCGAGTCACGTATTAACAGGTCCTTGGTAGGATCGTGTATAATATGATCATAATATTATTTTATTCTTACAAATCTGAAATCTCTCTAAAAAGCCTCATAAATAGTAAAACTAAAATATGTCGATAACTAAATATTATTATAATAGACGGGACTTATAGGAGTCTTTTTCTTTTTCTTACATTATTGTATCACACGCACGCAAATGTTGTGTATTATACCCACGCATAGGTACTATCAAATAAAAACAATAAATAAAAAAAAAAGGAACAATAAAAACTTATTTTTCTCGGTGTATCATGTACAATGTATGTGTGTGTGTGTGTGTGTTTTTGAGTAAAGGAAACGAACCCATTCAACTCATAAGTTCTAATCAATACGTTGCATAACAAGACGTGGCATGTCCCGCACGACATGGTGCATACGATCGAGTTGAAAACTAACTCGGAGACTTAAATAGTTTTTATTCTTCCGAATGATTCGTGTTTCTCGTAAGATTCTTGTGTGAAATATTCTTTTTTAAGAATACCATAAATGATGATTTTTAAACTACAAAGACAAACTATATCATAAATAATTGACGTATTATGTATAGTGCACCTGTGGTTTCATAGAGTATTATAATATGTTTAAGCCCAATATTATACTCGGCGAAAATTATTTTGATAAAAAATTAATATCGTGAATTGTACTATTAATAAGCTCGTTGAATCTCACGAGTATAAAATATTTCAACTTATTTTCTATGGCAAAATTTAATAAGCAAAAACTATAATATTAGGGTTTTTTTTATATTGTTTACATTTTTTCGATTAAAAAAACATTCTGTATTTTTGTTGACTAGTTATAAATTACAACGATTAAAAAGTAAATAATATCTTGCATTAGCTATTAATTATAACATGTGCTACTAAACGTTACGAAGAAATGCCTATAATTTTACGAACACGCATACAAAAAGTATTATAAGTATACATCAACAGCAATGACATTAATTATTCATGACAATTCTTGTACGATTTGTATGTTTTTTTTCCTTTAAGATTTAATACTGTGTACAAATTAATATGAAAGTTAACTTACTATATATAATATAATTATAAATACTAAAAAGTATACACCTTTACTACGATAAAATTCGATTTCAAATAATATTGCAGTCTATGGAGAGTATTGTAACATCGAACATTTTTTTATTAATCGAAGTCGATGTTGGTTTATAATGATTTAGTAACTGTATTCTATATGAATATATTCTACTTTAAAACTGCGCTCGTCACGCGATTCGTTTAATTTGTACAAATATTAATTTGAGCAACAATAAGTTGGAAATTCGC
This sequence comes from Chaitophorus viminalis, assembly GCA_025469195.1. Taxonomy (NCBI): domain Eukaryota; kingdom Metazoa; phylum Arthropoda; class Insecta; order Hemiptera; family Aphididae; genus Chaitophorus; species Chaitophorus viminalis. The sequence continues at coordinate 51,795 of JAIPRK010001371.1, read as the reverse complement.
GAATGTTGAGTTATTACCGGGGCTTATGCGTTACAATACGGGAGTCAACAAGAAACTTTTTATTATTCTTGGGTAGTCACCTAACCTACTAGGCACATATTTGATTTTTAGATATTTTATAATAGTTATTTACGTTATAGTTCTAGCAAAATATAATGTAGGTATACTGTGGTTGTTTAACCTGAGCAAAAGCATGCAATAATATACTTATGTACTGGCTATTAATGAATCAGTGTAGTTAATTTTGCATAATATATGCAATCCGCAAGGCTAGAAAAGTTAATGATTTATTTTAGGAACTTATCTCATCAATTTGATTTTGTATTTTTCATAAATATTCACGTCTTATCGATATACGAGTAAGTTCAAGTACGGTCTAGGACAAAACCTGATTAATAATCAGTTATTGTTATTAGCTAATCTGTTATTGCTCAATCTGCCGTACAAAATACCAGGAGCTCACCACCGAACTTCAGTTTCCTTTCATCTTTTTGATAGTAAGACGGAGAAATCTTGCGTATTAAACGACAAAATCATAACAGCCATCGGACACGTGAATTGCTTCTTTCTGTAATAAGCCTATCGTACATTTTTAATGTGATATATGAAAGAAAAAAGAAAACGGACGTGACTCCATGTTTGGGATGAGTAAATGATGATATCACTATATTGGTCTTTTGAATTTGAAATCAATATGCCACAACACCAATGTCTATTTTTCTGGAGAAAACGATTCTGCGGAGTGTACGAGAACTGGAGGATTAGTTTAAATGTATATTCGGTTAATAAAGTAGTAAAACCAAATTTCTTGATAAGGTACATTGTACTTTTAGTGTTTTATTTTAAGTTCCATTTTTTGCAGAAATAAAATGTTTTGAATATTATGAAATGTTTATTAAATGCCAATATATAAGTACCCAGTATAGTATCCTGTAATCGAATATTCGTTTGAAATACTCGATTTCGTCAAAATCTTATTGCTCAACACTAATACAATTTTTTGGGCCTTTACGGTACACATTTTACATTGAGTCACAAAGAAAATTTTGTATCCATAAAATCATGACATCTGTCAATACATATATAAAATATAACTATAGATATTATCTAATCTCGGTTCAAAATTATATAACATTATTAACTATTTTTCTCAATTATATTCAGAAAACTCTTGAGAAATTCAAAAAATAACCCTTATGAAGTTAAACTAGATACAATTTTTATCAAAAATCTCCCATATTTGTGATCATCCGCACACTTATTTTATTATAAGATGTGTCAGTTTTACATACAGGCACACAAAAATAAAATAATAAAAAACGCACATCATTATTAAAACCAATACATTTCTCGTTTTACTGTAAAATCTAAAAGAGATTTTCTGGAGAATTATGTCCCACTATAAAAACCGTTTTATGTATAATCGTCTCCCACAGTCCTTGATATACCTTGATGTTACACTTCAAACTTAATAAAATATTAACTTGGGCCTATCATATCCGAACTAAAGACTAGTTAAATTATCAAGATTCTATATATCGTTTAATAAAAAAAAATTTAAAAAAAAGTTCGATCATAATAAACAATAATAAACCAAATGATAATCGTATAATTGTAAATTATTAATACTTAAATACTATCAAAGTCTGTCGTATTTACTCGATCATATGTATTTTAAATATTTGTTTAGATTAATCTCACAAGCCGATTATCTAATTTCAACATATCAAATCCTCTACATTATTTGTACAACGAGAACGCCGACTCAGTGTCGCGGGGACGACCAATGTCCGCATCTACGTTGGGCGCTACGTATCAGGTTTAATGAACAAATATAAAAAATATGCTTTTTTTCTAATCGATTTTCATCTACAATATATAACTAAAGTATACGTCAAGTAAAGTATTATTATTGATTATTTATTTACGTTATCTAGGAATCGCCGCGTAGGTCAAGACTAGTGAAACGTCCTCAGTCAGCGGACACCATAAATAAGATCGCCAAAAGTCGACACATCACGTTCGATTTCAGTCATAAACATAACGATTCCGGTAAATAAAAAGATTCTAAATTATGAAATTAAATTTTATTCATTTTTTCATTCGAATCAATTTTTTTTATATTGTGTGTATCAGCATTTAATTTTAAATATACTATATACTACTAGTATATATAATAAAACTAATGGTATCTGTAATCGATTCAAGAATGTTATTAATTTATTTATTGTCGAACAACTAAATGATGTATATAATATGGAGTATTAATATTTGGTAAAGTTAACACTGCACTGTTTGAATATTTAAAAATACAAAATTCCTCCTCTCAAACTGTTCATCCGTATAAATAACTAATTTATATACGTAACAATAATAATATACAGACTCACGTATGCTCTGATACATATAATTATTAGTTATTAAATAGCTACATGAATCCACTCTATTGACGTTTTTCATTAATAATTTATCATAGACATTTATTTCTATGGTATTGTGTATGTATTTTGTGTAGATGTTGACACTTTGTTGAAAATTCTTACGAACAATAAATTACTTTTATATTATTGACGCCTTTTATTTTATCCATTCATATAATAACTTATTATATGTTTATTATTTAATCCTAGAAAAAACAAAATATAGATTGTATACTTCAAATAATTTTATACATTTAAAATTTGTTGTTTGGCACTCACGTGATGAACTAACCAATCGAACTAATCGATTTTTAACGACCTTGTGAATTTTTAATATTATTTATTTATCACGCCTTTGCAGTGAATAATTTAAAAACGTGTTTTATTATCCTATTTGAATACCACATTTTTTCTCCCGATATGAAGTAGCTTCCCAACGAATTAAAGTTATTGTACTTTAAAAACGGCAATTGAAATTGCTCGCAACTATCTAAAACTGTTTATGACTTCAAGTGTGGATTTAGTTGCGTGTTTGAATAAAATTTGTATTATCCAACAAAGCTGGTGTAGAAAACTATTAATATTATTAATTAAGTGCCTTCAATCTTTAAAATGCCTATTACTTTTAACATATTATATTCGTTGACCACCATGTATTTTCAAGATCAATAATACGGCACAACGCCAACGATAGTAATTCCAGCCTAACAGCCATATTTATGAAATCACGTGATTTGACGTGACTCATGGTTAAATAGCCCGGGATATTTTCACTAAATAAAACACAAAAGTTATCTAGCGTTGTTATATACAATTCACATTCTATTATAATATTGTTTATTCTATTGCGGATGTAATACGACGATACTTGCTCGTACAATAAAATATTTTAATTTAGAATGTAACTATCAATTGTTTCATTGTACATAGCTCAACATATTATTATTATCAACAGTTGATATTAAATATTACTATTTTTCTATAGTAACTATATAACCGATCCGTTGGTATGGTAAGATACGAGTGTATTTACTCAAATTGAAGCGACAAAGTATTATGATCAGTGTTAGGATGTTTATTACTTTAATAACTATAAAAAATCATGTAAACATACAGAAAAGTATGAAAATATATAAATAAAATATAACATTGCAAAATTCACTAATTGTTTTAAATTATTTTAATATTATGATAGGTACAACGATGAACGATGAAAAAAAAATGTTTGTATTAGTGCTTTATCCGTCGCATCCTCCTTGCGTTATTGTTATTACCTATTTCATAATATATTTTGCATTTGTTATATTTTTTTGTAAAGGATATTTTTTTATGATACGATTGCTACTCCGCAATAATTTATTCAAATACACTAACCCATTTAGGGCCATTCCTACAATGTCCGGTTAAGTGTTGGTTAAGACTAACCGGTAGAATTCTGTCGGTTTACACATGATAAATTCTTCCAGTTAGCGTTATCAGGCACTAATCGAACATTGTAAGAACGGCCCTTAGTTGAAATTTTCCAAACTCTATAACAAATTTTTGTCCACAAATGGCCAAGTGGCTTCATAACTTAGGGCATTTTTTAATGAAGTCATAAAACACGGACATAACAAAACAAATTTATAGCCAGGCCGGAATAAGGGGAGAGACTCCTTGTTCGGATGAAACTTCATGATTGGGCAAGATATAGGAGTGGGTGAAATATATTGCGCTATTGGCCTATTTAACATCAAATAATTGTACCAATGTCTATTGTTCTTGTAAAAACGATTCCTAGTGAAATAAATCGAGTTGATCAGCTAATACCTATCCTAACCAATATTTCCTAAAAAACAGGTTTAACTTTTAACCGAATACCTTACTTGCCTAAGCACGAATGTTATTTAAATATTTTGAAAATGTTTAAACGTCAACTAAATGCTATATTTATAGTAGGTATACTATGAAATACCCTGTAATGTGGTTCTATTGGAGTGATGCGCGGTCTCTGCGTTACAGGTCTTGGGAACCATCACCGCGTGGGCCTGGAGAATACGTTCGACGAACTGGACGCGGACGAACTGTCGTCATCGGACGGCAGTTCGACTCCCGCGCTGCTGCAAGACGACGACGACCGACCGCAGAACGGTATCGATCGCTGCGATCGGCCCGCCCTGGAACCGGGACTTACGTCCAAGCCACCCATACCGCCGGTGGGCAACGGGAGCGCGGTTTCACCGGATCCATCGTCGTCGTCGTTCGCAGACCGCGATGCCGGGTGCAGCAGTCACAAGTCATCATCATCAGCATCAGCGGCGGCGGTGGTGACTTTTGACGACGCGATCGAGCTGAAATTCCAACGATGGTTCCCGAACTCGGCTCCGATCGAGACCGCAGTGCCTACCGAAGCCGCCGCCGGCGTGTCGTACGAGTACAGCGAGCGGGTGATCGACAACGACCGCGGCACCGTCACGTATACTAGGAGCAGCTCGTCGATGAGCATCCGCGGCAGCCAGGACCAGCTGGACGAAGAGCATCTGTATTCGAACCTGAGCGCGGCCATCGGTGGCGCGGACAAGTTTTGCAGGGGTTCCGTATCCGTGGACATGTTGGACGTACTTCGGAACGACGACAATCGCCGGACCGTGGCGGTACCGGCTTCGATGAGACCCAGACCGAAGAAGAAGAAGACGACGACGACCTCGACCCCGGTGGCGGCGGTCACGCACAAAGTAAAAAGGGACGTGCCGAAGTCGGTTTTGAAGTCCAGGACGAATCCCGTCTCCAACCCCGCCGGCCCCGTTACCGCGGCAACTTGCAAGACCAAGTCGGGCGACGACGTAGCGACCGCTTGCCACGAGCAGCAAGCGCCAGAAAAAGAATCCGCGAGAAATAAGGATCATCCGAGCAGGAAAATCGACGATTCGCCGGTGGACTACACCACGGAGGACGTAGTTTCTTGGATGTCTAGCCATCAGTTGAGACCGTCAGAGACGTCTGAACTCGATGATACGTTCGCGAGTCTCGTTGACGATAAACACTGTGTATTTATACTTTTTTCTCCATTATTTGATATAATTATGTCGTTTATAATAAATAATTTTGACTCACGATCGTTCAATTTGCGTGTGTATGTTTAAGGACGCGTTCCGCAGAGATCACAAGACGTCGACGTACGACGAGATTGTCAACATTTTGAAAGAATTGGAATCAGAAAATAACGATATCGGTAGTTAGTCAATATAGAAAATACGATTTTGTTAGCATAAATATTAAAATACCTCATTATACTCTACTCTTTATAACATTTAAATATATCTCATAATATATTGTTGATAGTATATTTCCTGTATAATGTATAAACTGATTTCTTGTAGACATGAATGTCAGAAAAAGTGGTGTTACAGATAATAATAAACGTCAAACATTAGTACCAGAGCCTTCATCGAGTTCAAAGTTAATATCACTTGGAAATCATTAAACATTTTTGTTTTTTTTTTTTTCATATAATTTTGAATAATATTTTTAAAAACAATTTATTTTTGTTTTTTAATGAATTTTTCAAAGAGCCTTATGGTCGTTTCTGGATGAAGTAGAAAAAAATTCAAATCGTTCTACTCCTTCCAAATCGCCTAAACAAAAATTGCCTGTAAACTTGCCAAGTACACCGCCATCGTCGTAAGTGGATATATACAGTCTATCAATTGTATTTAACTAATATGCCTATTATGTTGTTTTTAGACCGCAAAAAACTATAAAGGACGTGAAAAAAGGAAATCTCCAACAAGTGATGGAGTTTAATAAAGCTGAATTGGCACAGAAAGTCGCTTCGCTTCAAATGCAATTAGCAGAAAAAGAAGATGTAACTGAAAAATTAAAAATCACTGTAGCCGAATTGCAAGCGGAACATGCAAAAAGCAAAGCTGAATACGAATCCACTGTCACGAGACACCAAAAATTCATCGATAAGGTAGAATGTAGATTACATTAAATATCGTTTCAGTAAACTGTATAAAAAATATATACTTTGGCGTTCTAGTTACTCAACGAGAAGAAAGAACTCAGTGAAAATTGTGCGTCGACTGTAAAAGAATTGACAAAGAAAATGAATGACGCTTTGACCAACCAAGAAGAGCGGCACAAAGTCGAATTGAAAAAAGCCGTCGATAAACAAACGGCATCTGAGAAAATAAAAAAAGATCGATGGGTCGATCTCAAAACGAAAAAAATAAAAGTATACTAATATTTTAACTTAAATCGTTGTATATTTTATTTAAATTTTACATTAACTTGTGTGTTTATAGGAAATGACGATTAAAGGCATTGAACCAGAACTGAATAGGATGTCGAAAGCATATCAAGAAGAGCTATCAGAACTTAGAAGGATCCATCAATCACAAATTGAAGAAATTGAAGGAACATGGCACAGAAGAATGGCAACTATGAGAGATAAAATGGACACAGAACGGGAACAAGCAATCCTAACTGAAAGGGAAAATTCTAGAAATCGGTAAGTAGTAAGTTTATTTCTAATAATATACTTACCTTGTTGATATTTAATATTTATCAATATAATAAATCGATCAAGTTATTATGAATTTGTTTAAATAAGATATTGAATAAATAAAAACAAAGTTGTATAATACATAATATTATAATATGAACCCAAATTAAATAATAAATGTTAGACTACATACTATATCAACGTATTAAACAAAATAAGGTTATTATTCGATTAAAAATAGTTATATATAGTATAATTAATGAATTCACAGTGAACGTCACTAAAATACTATTTTAAAAGTCTTATAATTAGAAAATTGTTGTTCAATACGTCGGATATGGAAAGCTTATAAATTTAATAACATTTTATATATTTGATGTTCAGGAATAAATTCGGAAAACTTTTTATGGTAATATTTGGTATATATTAGTAACGATTTTATGATTTTAATTTATTTATTTTCTTAAATTTTTTTTCTTTACCAGCTTCAGAGTACATACGTATATTAGACAGAAAATCGTTCACACATAAGAGTATAAAAACATATTTTAGCTGTTTTAAAAAAACTGCATGCTCCACTTCATGAATTAATTTTTCTAAATATTTAACATTGATAATACGAACGTTTAATAAATGCACTTATGCTGATTAATTAGTTTAGAGATGGAAATCGCTGAGCTCGAAAAAAGTTATCAAGAACAACGAAAAAGGTTATTGGGTGAAATCCACGGGGAACGATTGCGCCAAGAAAGAGAAAACGATGTTGCGCTAATGGAAAAGCAGCGAGCTCTTGAACAAAAATTTGAAAAACTTGTAGCTGAACTTCAGGACAAGATTAAAAAAAAAGAGGAATATTTTCAGGTTGTCTATTATGTTTATCCTAAATTTATAGGGTATCATAGGTACCATAGGCGCAACTAGAGTTCTAATTTTGAGTGGTCTAAATTTTAATAATTTCACATTTTCACTACATCAGCAACCTGTGGGGACTTTACTCCCACACTTTTGATTGTAAACACTAACATATTTATATTTATATTGCTTAGAAATTCTTACCTGTTGCGGTTTATAGTGGCTTTTAAAGTACCTAAAATTTTCTCACTTACAGACTAGCTATCTAAATAAATCTGAATAAAAAGGATATAAATATACAATCGATAAAATATACAGCCTTACCTACAGGGGGCTCCGTAGACAGTTTTCAATGGAGGGGAGCACTATTTTAATTCAATAATTACTAATTTAATACTAAAAGTGAATAAATAGGTACAGTTAATTATATAATAAAATAGGGTTTTCGTTTATTTTTTGCAAATCTATCAATTATATTTTTTATATTGGTCTGAATGTTTTTATGCAACTGCATTTATACCAATCCTGTTAATCTACTTTGCTTCATTTGGCTTCTTAATCAAGTTTTTAATCTAAAAAGCGAGCAATTAGGTAAAGATAAAATAAAAAGTACCATTTTTAAACATTATTCAAATACAACAAATACACCTTTAAAAACTTAAATAATTATACAAGTAAAAATTTTTTTATTTACAAATTTAATATACCATTTGCTTATTCGACGAAAATATACCTTACTGTTGTCCAATTTTGATGCAATAATAAATCTGATAAGAAATTTAAACAAATTTAAATTTGTTATGAGGTTTACTGGAGCCATATCGTTTTTTTAAATGTGGACTCTTATCTTCCACTTCTATATAATTTTAAAAATTATTTATTATTATATTTTTAAATTTTAGAATTATTAAACAGTGAATATTATATTGTATCTGACAAAAAAAAAAAAATTCAAAAAGAGGATTGACCGATCTCAAGAAAACTTTATAGTCAATATGGCAATGGTTTCTATGTTTATAAAAATCTTATTAATAAGAAATTACAAATTTAAGGAATAATAACGTTAAGGGAATTGTAGTCATGATCTTCAGTCTCTGTCTATCGCATGCGAAACATAGGAATTTAGACGTTTTCAATTTCAAAATTGATTAATTAATGCGATAAGAATCTTGAAAACTGATTTGAATTCGTTTTAAAGTCTTATTTAGATCAATTTACTCACATTTTTTAAATGTGAGACTTAACGTACCCAAAAATTAACGTTTGTTGATTTTTATGTTTCCAATTTGTTTAATTCTAGTTTGTGAAATGTTGGGGGATAAAATCAAAAAATGTGAAAGTCAACCTAAAGTACATTTACCGATGAATTTAAATCAGTTTTAAAAATTCTTATTGCATTAATTGATCGATCAGTACGTTGGAAATAGAAAACGTCTAAATTCCTATATTGTGCATGTGATTGACAAAGACAGAAAATCATGGCCTTTAATATTCACATAATAAGTAGATTAGATACTAATAGAACAATAATATTTTTATTAAGTAAAATGCTATAAAAATAGGCATAGGTAAAAATGAAATAACAATCTGCGAAGTATTAAAAAAATTCTTACTTTAGAAGTCACGCTTACAGGATATTAGTGTTTCTAATTTTAATAAATGCTCTCTTTTTGGTTATCGATTATAATTACTTTGTTAACAAATTTTTCAATTGCATATTAAGTTTGAAAACTGGTTGGATTACAGACAAAACTGGGTGGACTGAGCCTATCTAAGCCCGTCCTATTTGCGCCTATGGTTCACTAAAAATTAATATTGTGATCTAATAAATATTTAATGCCGAGTGTAGATTATTTGAACGATTTTATACAATTTGTTTTCAGAATGAATTGAAGAATATCCGAGAAACCTATGAGTCCGAAAAGACTAAATGGATAAAACATCAAACCGTCGTATTGACAGAAAAGGAAAATGCTATTAGAGAAGTGTGCAAAAAAGAACGGGACAAACATATTGAATTGGTTGTTCAAAAGTTGGAAAACGAAGCTTCCGAAAGAGAAAATACGTCCGAAACGAAAATCAAGTAATAAACTTAATACTCAGTGTAGGGCATTGTTTGATTGTAATATAATTTCATTCAACCATACCTATATATTTCATAAATTATTCAAATTAAAATGTACTTTACACAAAAAATTCCAAAGTAAATAGTTCTAAAAAAATTTGTATATGTATAATACGAATGAATTATCATTGCTGAAACGTATGTACGTTATTATTTCATTACTTACCAACGACCAACAGGTATGAAATTATAAATTGTAATAATCTGTTTCTGATATATTATGTCATTCAAATGCTTGGAATTGAAAATTATTCATATTATAAATCTGTCTAACAATACATTTAATGATTGAATTACTGATAAAACTTACTTAGATAATCGCTAATTAAATAATATAAGTATTTTAAATGTATACGAAACGCAAACATTTCTTAGACTATGTATATACATTTTTAGCCTAAGTAATTTTATTCAACAAGTATATAGGTAGGCATTATATCTAAAGTGTGTGCATGTATTTGGCATAACATTTTTATGTTTCGTGCGTGAGCATAATATCATTGGCGTGACGTGTTGTAAATTTGACGAAAGTTAGTTTTAAACATTTTATTTTTACTTCTAGACGTATTAAATCTGAGTACGAAGCTGACATTCATGAGCTAGAAAACACCATATCCGCTCATCGTTTGAAGTTAAACGAAGCTCGTATGAGAGCACAGGAACAAGACGACAAGATCGCAGATCTCACTAGTGAACTGAATAAGTGCCAAAACGAACAAAAGCGATTGGAAGACGTATGGATTGATAAATAATTATATAAAATAAAACTCGCGACGCCGTGAGAACGGAGTCTAAACCTATTCTTGTTTTTACAGTTGATTTGTAAGCTGAAGGATGACCTTGTCACGAAAGAAAATATGGTTAAAACCGAAACTCTCACCAAGATTGGAATATTGCAGACAGAGCTGACCCAATCGAAATTGAATTTCCAAACTAAAATCAAAACGATCGAAAGCGAAAAAGAGAGAGAAATCAACCACGTCTATGTCAGGTAAAATTTGGCATTTGATATGGAACGAATTCGTATTAACGTTCCTATTGTTTTAGAGTAAAGGAAGCGATTAAACGAAAAGATGAAGCCATCCAAATACTGCAAAGTGAACGAGACGCCGCTTTAGATCAGTGCAGCAATATCGAAAGACTTTTGGAACGTCAGCGAAAAGAGCTTCTAAAGCTTAAATAAAAATAGTAATTTTTTTTCCAAGGTTAATCCTTGACTTTATTTTTTTGTATTTACGATACGATTGTTTTTGAAAATATATAAAATGTTGTTATCATATTAAAATGCCGTTTTTTACTATCGTATACGTTTTACATAAGTTAGGCGTTTAAAACAGATATTTTTTGGTAATTCCCTGATTGCCAAACAACTAGCAAGTAAATTAAAAAACCTTGTAAAAGTCCTATCTGGTTCTTCTTGTAAACATAATAACGAGTACTGTGCAGAAGAATCACCGAATAACGTTCCTCTAGTTTTACAGTGTAAACTTTATACTCTACCACTCTGGAGAGACTTTACACTCAAAAAAGTGACCATGATAACGAGAAAACGAGTATTAAATATATGAGAGTGAGATATTTTTTACCTATATAAACAAATGCTAGGTTCTCATCTGACCCTGAAAATAAATACTGGATGAGAAAAAAATATGACTAGATTTACTAGCCCTAAAGTTTAAGTCCGTACACCACTGTACATAAAAAAATCAGAAAAAGAAAAAAATCTTCAAAAACAAATATGAAAAAAATGTAATGAATAAGATAATTTTAAAATATAATAATGACAATTAAAAAACAAACACAAAATTACTGCATCTTTCGAGTCACATTACGCCGGTACACATACGTATATCGTCCAGTTAACCTCTCTAGTCGGCATTTGTGATTTTGGTAGTCTTATAAAAATGTACAAAATACTACCTTAGCTCATTTGCTTCATTGGTTATTATATCATATTGTTATAAATATTTTTAGTGCCGGCATGTATAACAATACTCTGTATCGTCACAGAAACTGCATGTATTATTATTTTTATTAATATTTTTATAATAGTAAATTATCGAAAGTGGTTTGGGAATGAAGTCTCACTGGTAAGGTAAGACCTTGTTGCACTATAACCTTCCAAACTTCACAGACACACTTTATTTGCATAATTGGGGGGTCAAAACGCTTAGAGATCAAAACATAAAATATTAAGAAAACGGTTGACAATTTACTTTCTTTCTCTCCCTCTCTCTTTGTTACTCTCTCCAACTACCGCCTTGAAGGAACACACCATGTGACGTGCACCGTATTTTCATAAACATGTACAAGTATATAATAAATATTATGATATTTGTAATTAGTCAAATCAATATAAAAAAATCGATGCTCTTACGCTCCATCTTTCCATTTGTTAGATGTAAAGTTCTTCTATTGATTAAAGACGTGTAAATATAATATAATTAACTCAAAAATATAACTACAATTGAAGTTATAGTTTTAATTATAATTAAATTACTTTACCATTGTTATTAATCCATAAAGTGTATTAATATTTTGATTATACAAAATTGTATTTTTCCGTAAGGTTATCTATGAAATAAAGTGCAAATTGGTTTTACCTATAGGTTTTTATTATTTACACCTCAAAAAAATTGAAGCACATCTAAATTTTACAAATAAATATTATATTTATGTTTAATGTAAATTACTAACAAAGAATAACTATAATAATATGTTTCCTAATATATTATATAATACGACATTAATATGTAATGAGTAATTATATAGGCATAGCAGAAATAGTGACAAAATATCAAATACAAGAGTAAAAATGAATGAAAATTCAGTAAAAGTAATATTGTTATTATTGTTATTACATATTGATAATATTTCCATTGTTCGATGGCATACACGTTGATAATTAATAAAATGCTAAACTATGTGTGATCTGTATTACGTCCAGAATAAGGTGATGGATTTAGAATATGAATTGACTATGATCAAATTACTCGAATCGGATTGCGTTGAAGACATAACTAGACCGATGCGTAGGAAATCAAATGCTAATGCTGAAAAATCTGTGATTCTTGATTCTATGATGAATGCGTTTAAACATTTCTTCTATGAAAACCGACCGGTGCCCGTAAGATTTTTCAGAGAGGAACACCGCGAAGCGTTTATGGAGGCTCTGCGAGCGCATCGAGTCTCGTACGTTATGTGGTTAAAATGATGGGGTATACTGATCGAGTTAGGTTATCATCCATATATACACCTATCCATTATATCATAGGTTTTGAATCAGACTAATTGCCGTTAAAATTACGAAAACATGGTCATATGGTATGGCAATAAATACTTTTTTTTACAAATTCGCTTTAATAATTAAAACTTATGAAAAATGTTATAAATATTGAATTTTATCTTTTTTTCCAGTTCCTATCTGTCCCTTTATTCTTAATCCAAATACATAGATATGAATTTTAAATATAAATGTTTATACTATATTTTTTATCAGCCTGTGATTGACAATCTGTTTTAATCGAAAGTTTAACAGCCTGAAATTTTTAAATTTGATTGCTGAAATTCGAAATCTGTATACTTAGTATTATTTTCAATTTTTGATCGTCCGTGTGGACAACACTATCATTTTATATCTGGCTTATTTGTATAGACTTATACAAGCTCCCAAGGATAAAAAAATCTTGGCAAAAAATTTGCCACACGTTGCCGAATATTACGTGGAACTTTATGGAACATTGGACACCATAACTTTTAAGGTGTATAAACTATGTGACGTTGTTGTTGCTGAGAAATCTTTAATTCATGTTAAAAATACGCTGCAGGTGGGCAGAATAATGGAATTTGTATCGAAAATTGCGAAGGACAGGCACGAGGATTTGGATTTGATGGAATTGTTAAAAAACACCGACAAGAAGATGTTTGACGATTTGGATTTGTTGAAAATCGAACTAGGAAACTTTCAGCGGTAATTTTCATCAATAGTAAAAAGTGTTATGATAACATACAACACAACTTTTTTTTTTTTTAGTCAATATAATTACGTGCAACAGAATATTTTAATTTCATTAAATGTTGTCAGTAGGTCCATGATGAGTGACATAAATCAGTTAGTCCAAATCCATCGATTGGTGGCACAAATATGCGATCATATCGCACAAGAAACTCGTGAGTGCCGTAAAATTAATAGTGTTGTAATGCACTAGAAAAGAACAATATCAGTTTTTCAAACCGATTACTGATTAGTTTCTCTTTTCGTAATAAATAATGTTTTACAACGATAGTTATCACTGAGCCAAAACATTTTCGGTTTCATTACAGTTATCATATTATAGATATAGAAATATGAAATAAGTGATATGTTGTGGTGGAATTATTAGTTGAAATTTTGTAATCTTATTTCCTTAGAGAAACGATATGAATCGGAAGAAAAATATTCGGACGACGGATCGACTATTATAGTGAGCGACGATGAAAAGTATAATGTGAGGCAACTAAATTCGAAAGTGGACGAATTTTTGACACAAAAAACCGTATTGCTTGAAAACTTCCCGAAATTAATGATATTAGCGGATAATTTATACGATCTTAAAAACAAACTCCACACTAAGTTCCTCAAGGTAAAATGTAAGTGTAAGTATTTAATAATATCTAACACAAGTATCGTTTTTGTTATGTCTTAGCAAAACGCTTTGGTTTTAACGCCTACCGAGTCTATGAGTTTTGAACTCGCAAAACCTAAGATAAAAATAAGTCATAAAAATGGATAAGCTCAAAATAAAAGAATCACGTACAGTTTTTAAGAAGTTCTATCGGAATTAAAGCATTTGTCATGTATTTTATATTATTCAAAAAATTAAAACATATCTAGTATTTTGTGTAGATAAATATATACTTGAATTGAAAATATAATACATTGTACGCGTTAAATTAATATATAAAGAAAATATAATATATCAACAATGTACGTCATTTAAGTAGGAGTATTTTAAATTTATAATGAATTTAAAAAATAATATTTAGCTCAGCTGAGTTATAAAATATTACAATTTTGTAACCCTAAATTGCCTATACCAAGCGCCGTCTCAAATGTATTTGATAATATGGTTGTTATGGATTATGTACGAGATATTATACTATACAACTTATTAAGGAATCTTGTACTATGTTTTCAGATATGAAATAGTATAAGTTAATACCTGATAATTTTTTATCAGATTGGTTAAACAGACTTTTATGTTAAATAAAAAGTCACATATAAATATAACCTTTGATTGTTTTAAAATTTATTTTTATTATCTATAGTTCAACCACGTAAGATTTTATTGCGAGGTACATAATGGATGAGGAAGGGACAAGGGTTGATGGTACCTTCTTTTATCTGGGCGGCTTCACTTTCTGGATGTGACAGAAAGCTAAACCACCGGTGACCGGGTTTGAACCGATGACAGTTCGTTTAGACACCTCATCTTTCTTAGTCAAGAGATACCTGTAGCTGACATCTAAAATGATAAAAATATACAACATTTTAATCCTTAAGATTGTTAGACAGAGTGTTATTAATTACTTGTTATTATATCCAATTACAGGTAGTGTATTATAATACTTGTTCAAAACACAATAAGTATATTATATTTCTCATTAATGCAATGTATCTTAGATGTTTTTGTTTTACGAACAATTTGACATATGTTTGTTCCAAAAATCATCGTATACACTAATTAGCGTCTAACTTAATATTTATAAAACGTGGTAAAAATAAAACAGAAAATGTATCATATATTTTAGATTCTGAACGGAGTGATGGAATGTATTGATTTTACAATGATGTGTGTTTTTTTTTTTTTTGTGTCTGATGACAACTTTTTTTGCAGTAAAAATGCTTCGATTTGATTATACAGCAACTTTTTTGAAAGGAAAGTGAATGTAGATGGTACTTGGGCAAGTCAAAAATCCAACTTTTTCAATTCTTTTTAAAAGAATTGAAAAAAACGATGAAAAAAATTACAAAAAAACGGGAAATTTTACGCAAAATAACGTTTTCACAAAATACATTTTTTTTTAAATGCTCTAACTCAAAAACGAAAAACCGCAACAACTTGAAATTTTCACCAAATATTCATATTAGTGTTCTCTATACATGGTTAAGTTTTCAAAGTATTTTGACATATTTTGACTTATTTATAGACAATTTAAATTTTAAATTTTTGTAAGTTTTTTTTTTTAATATCTATACAATTTTTTTGGCTGTCCAAAAACTCTTGAAAATGAATTAAAGGATTAAATATAAGTAATACTAATTGTAACTAAAAAATATCAGAGATGGTTTCACTCAAATTTATTTTGTAAGCCCATAAAAATCAAATTTGTATAAAATATGTTAAAATCGCGATAATTTGCAAGTTATTTTGTAGTTGAAAATTCATAAAATTTTTTCTGTTTATACTTAAGATTCAAAATTTGAACACTAGGTTGTCCATAAGGTTACCTTTAAAAATATATAAAAAAAATTTTATCAGACTTAAGAGGAAAAATTTTATGACTGTTTTAAATTTAAATTTTTACGAAATTGCATTATAATTCAATTTAAATATAAAATACTATATTATTATATACACATTTTAGACAAACATATTAACTCCGTTCAGAATCGTTATTCGTATACAATGATATCTATCATTGCATTCAAATTTAACAAATCCATTGTAATAATGACCTATCCTATAAACGAGGTACACTCCACCCCCAAGTGTACAGCAAAGCGAGGCCCACCCGTTCTTTTTTTGATCATATTTTTCGGTTTTTATTAGAAAAAATAGATTATACAATCTTATTTTTTTTTTACAATAGATTATTTTGATATACATATTTATGTATAAAGCACTATTACGTGAAAGAAAGAGATGCCCCTTAACGCTTCTTCAAATGAGAGTTTGATTTCTTAGCATAAATGTGTTGATCGTTAGATATTTATTATCATTTATAGCCTCTGAAATAATGAAATTGCTTTCGATATTATACATGGTGAATCTCAACACCGAGTTTCATACAACTATGGTGATCTATATTTATTATAACTTTTATAACATAGATAATACTGGATTTGAGTCTTGGCGCTCTTAAAGCCGCATTATGATATCTGTATGTTAACAGTCTGAATAACATATTACTCATAGTTCATATTACAAGTTCATTTAATTCATAATTAAAGCTTACTGTAATAATAATGATTAATAATTAAAAGTTAACCTATTATAGTGATTAGTGGTTTATTTTATATTTAGATATTCAAATGACCAAATTATACTGAGTGCACTTTTACCATTATTGCTACGGTTAACTTTGTACAGTATTGTAATGTGTAGCTATAAATTGTATATTAATATAATTTATAGTATTATAAATTAGCGTTTCTAAAACTTTGGGCCGTGAGTCAATTTTTGGTGGGTCGTTAACAATTTTTTGAATTGTATAGATTAGCTTTTACTAAGCATAATATTAATTATTTAAAATTTAATGACAATATAAAATACAAATTAAGAATAAATTAAACTTTTTGTGTGTGTAAAATGTTCAACATAAATTGTAATAAAATAAACGTTCACTTATCAAATATGGTTTAAAGTGAAGTCATCCTAAAAAAAATATAAAATTAATTTCGGGAATTAACAGGTAAAAATGTTTTTAATATCAAGAAGTTTAAATGATATTTTATAGGAATGATTTAAAAAACCTAATCAAATGAATAATATTATAGTACTTTAGTGTGATTTTCTACTTAAAATCGTGAACGTAAAACAAATGTATATAAAGGTAATATACAAATACAAGTATGTTTGGTAATATGTAATATATTTTTTGTAATACATTTTATTCTCCTAATTTTAGATATCTATGATGAATCACACTTCTTGTTTTTATCTATAACATAAGGTCTTCAATACGTAGATAATAGTTGTGTTTTAGTGTCGAGTGGTATTTTCTACTGGTATAAAATACAATAATCATTCGATAATCATACGCTATTGGTTGTCTGCATTTGGTCGACTTCGTATGAATTCTAAAAAGAAATGTACGAAATTGCCGTTCAGCGGTGATAAATCAGTACCAAAATAAAAAATACCAATCCGAATTTTAAATATTACAATTAAATACAATCTAATGGATTCAAATGATCTTAATCTAAAATTAATTTATTAAATTTACGAAATTATTCAATGGTATATTGTAATTTTTAGTTGTCAGTTGTAAACACTCATCAATAATTGCAATCCATAGATTCGTAGTTACATAAAGAATTAACGTTAGTATAATTGAATACCACCTCGGTGTTTTACTATTTACTCAACGTATTTTTTTATATTTTCTTAGATATAAGTATTAAGTTTATCATATGTCAATATAAAACCTATGAGTGTTTGAAGTTTTAATTCCACCAGCTGCTGTTGTTTTCATTCAAATCATTCGGAGTAGTTCGGTTGAATTAGATTTAAAAATCTTACTAAATATATTTTAATTTATCAATAAATTGTTAGCTATATTATTTAACAAACCGAAACGAAATTTATCCGTACGAATAATTTCGGTTTCCATGTCCAAGGTAAAATAGAGCAATTTTATTTATAATTATACTAATTAAATTAGTTTTAATGCAATTATTTTACTAACCTATATGATTCGCAATTTATTTACAATGAATATATAGTTTTAAACATAAAAAAGTATTAAGTTATGAACTATATACATTTTCACGAGTAGCCATATCGTATATATATACATAACAATTGATATATACTTCCTATTATCTCGTTTTCTTTTTTCTTTTTTGTATTCACAATTAGTTTTGCAGTTGGCAAGCAAATATATTTCTTATGATTTTATTTGATTATTGACTTTGTGTTTTCTCATTCTTTAGGTTAAACATGGACCATGGCAACAAAGATGATCGGCCTCCACATCCTAGATCCAATGCAAATATTTTTGAAATACTGACGTTCAGGTAGGTACTTAATTTCATTATTAAGATTTAAAATACTACATAGTATAATTATTTAAAAATAGTTTGAAATAAACGTTTTGATATTTGTATACATTTTATACATTTTGATTGAACAAAATTGTATTTTAGAAACCCTATACTTATTTATGTATTAAAATTAGAATTTTAATATAAAAATACCGTCAAATAGTATTATTGTATTAACTTTAGTAAATTACAGTAACTTTAAATTGTATGATTAATGACGTTTGTTAACAATGTATTGTAAATGTAACTATTTGTAAATTGTACTTAGCTGGATTTTCAAACTTTTTAAAATTGGACAAAGAAGAGATTTAGAAGTGAATGATTTGTATAAAACACTTGATAATCACGAATCGTCAAAATTAGGCAACGCATTAGAAGAGTAAAGAGAATTTTATTATCAGTGATTAGTTTTTAGTTGACATTTTTGACATTTTTTTTTTTGATTTCAGTGAGTGGAGAAATGAGCTCATTAATGCTAAGAAAGCAAAACGACAACCCAGCCTAGCCAAATTATTATTTCGGATGTATAGATTACATTTTTTTTTATTTGGCTTATTACATTGTATCATCGAACTTGGATTAAAGTAAGAAATTGATTAAAATTATGATTAAGATAAAATTTATACCAGTAGTTATTTGATGATATTAATATTAAAATAGTATGCAGTAAAATATGGTTTCTATTAGTTATATTTCGTTTATGTGGTAAATATTTGCTAATAATTGATTAATGATTTTAAGTTTAACTCTACGCATTTATAAATTTGATTTTGTATAACCCAATTATAAAGATAAACGTGTTTGTACATGTATTTTATTTAAAATAGCGATCTTTAATTTGTCTATAACTTGTAAGAAAAACAGAAACGAACAGCCCGATTTGTATAAGGATATACTTATACACTTATATTTTGAGCATAAATCTTAAAATATATTTTGGTTATATCAGCTGAATGATTCTGAATAGTTTTTCGCTTACAAATCTTATTAGTTTTGAATAATATAAAATAATAACAAAGATTAAAAAGTGGTGAAAAACAGACGTTTAAGCTTCAAATGTGTTTCCGCCTATAAGCATATTTTCAATTTTATCGGTCGGCTTTAAATGTTGGACCGTAATTCTAAACACATTTGTATAAGTGCATAATATGTGTATGATTATTATTAGAATAGTGCAGCCTTTACTCATCGGAGGGCTGTTAGCATATTTCAACCCTGATAAGTCCAATAGCACAGACCTAAGTCATGCATATATGTGCGCAACAGGTCTGGTGTTAAACATGTTAATTTCACTGATAATGTATCACGCCATACAAATAGAAATATTACATTTCGGGATGAAGATGCGAGTCGCTTGCTGTTCAATTATATTTAAGAAGGTATATATTATTATATTTATTGCGTAAAAACAAATTCAAAATTTAAATTCAATTTTTATTTTATTTTAATTTTTTTTTATCAATTAGTTATACAATATTCATAATTAAATGGTTATACAGTTTTTAAAACTTAACTTGTATTTGTATTAAAAAAAAAAATGTTGTTGTAGCTTAGGTATAGCTAAAGTTTCATAAAATCTATATCCTTATTTTGAGTTCACTTTTTAAATGCAATAGGTTATCCCTTTATAATTAAGTATAATAAATTCAGTACTAATAATCAAATAATAATTTTTAAAGAATAATGTAAAGACTTAAGTTTTGTAATGTAAATTGAGTATATAATTTTACTCCAGGCATTACGACTAAGTAACACGGCTCTTGGTGAAACCACAGCCGGTCAAGTAGTAAATCTGCTATCAAATGATGTCAATAGGTTCGATTTATTAGTAATATTTTTGAATTATCTATGGATAAGTCCTCTGCAAACAATTATAATCACGTATTTTTTGTGGCAAGAAATAGGAGTGTCATCAATTGTTGGAGTAGCTGTGTTGCTTTCAATAATTCCATTACAAGGTCTGTATTAAACTGTTTTATTTGAATATTACAAATATCTAACAATTAGGCAATGACATAATAAACAATAATAATTTATTTCATTAAGAATTTCGATACTGGTTTAGGTATGTTAGGAAATAAAATTTCTGAATATCGGTTAAAGACGGCCATTAGAACTGACGAGAGAGTGCGTCTGATGAATGAGATAATATCTGGAATTCAAGTTATCAAGATGTACGCATGGGAAAAGCCTTTCGCGAGCATCGTAGAATATGCAAGGAGGTACATAACAAGTTTATTTAAATTAACCAACTTTAATAATCGGTTCATTATATAAATGCAGAATGGAAATTAATGAGATTAAAGGAATATCATACTACAGGGCTATGCTTTTATCTTTTTTCGTTTTCCATGCGAGGATCGCTATGTTTTTTAGCATATTTTCGTATGTATTACTCGGAAACTATATTTCCGCTGAAAAGGTAACTGAAAGGAACTACCGTTGGTTAATTGGTACTAAAAGCAAATCTAAATATTTTGTAATTTATAAAACGCATTTAGGTTTTTGTCATAACAGCATATTATAGTTTTCTGCGGCAAACAATGACAGGATTTATCCCACAAGGTATTACACAATTAGCTGAAACAAAAATATCCATCGAACGCCTTCAAGTATAAAATTATTTAAAATTTAAAATTAAGTTATAAATTGAAAAAAATCTATATATATATATATATAATTGATTTACAAGTTATATCATTTTATTTGTTTCTCCTTAAGAATTTTTTACTGTACGAAGAAAAAGATAAACAAGATACAAACATATTAGATTCCGATAAGGCGACGACTGATAGTAATCAAAAAACAAACAATAAAAATTCATCGTCGGATAATATGAATGGTCAACATGAAAGGGTGCACAATAAAAATGTTGGTATTGTTATATCAAATGCATCGGCCAAGTGGTTGAACTCTCAAAGTAAATACTCTCTAAGAAACATTAGTTTAACAGTAAGACCTGGTCGATTGGTTGCGATAATTGGTCCCGTAGGAGCTGGTAAAGTATGAACGATAAGATCCCTAGAAGGCTCGAATAATTCTTTGGTAACACAGAACTATGCTATATTATTAATAACAGAGCTCATTGATTCAAGCGGTTTTGCGAGAACTGCCGCTATCCGAAGGACGAATTTCCGTGCGTGGCGTAGTTTCTTACGCCTCACAAGAACCATGGTTATTCGCTGGTTCCGTTCAACGAAATATTTTATTCGGTTCACCGATGGACAGAGAACGTTACAAAAAAGTAAACGATAATAATTGCGTATAATGACGAATCAAAATGTCTATGTATATCACGTTGTTTTATGATGAAACTGTGCAGGTCATAAAAGTCTGTGCGCTGAGGAGAGATCTGGAGCAGTTTCCGTACGGCGACCAAACGGTTGTGGGAGAAAGAGGAGTTTCTCTCAGCGGTGGACAACGAGCAAGAGTAAATTTAGCGCGGTAAGAATTCGCATAATACATTATTGCGTTAAAGGTACTTAATTATTTCGAAATATTTCGTATCAGTGCTGTGTACAAAGAAGCCGATATTTATTTATTGGACGATCCACTATCGGCTGTTGATCCACATGTCGGCAAGCATTTATTCGACAAATGTATCAAAGGTACGTATCTATAGTACTTATATAATATAACATAATATAATTAAATAATATAATAATATATAACGTAATCAAGACTGTGTTGATCACTAATCAATATTTTATTTCTAGGTTACCTCAAGGAGAAAACTTGCATCCTCATCACGCATCAAACTCAATATTTGGGCAGCGTAGATCAAATTGTTCTGATAGAAAATGTAAACGCGCATTACCCATTAAGTTTGTTTTTTTTTTTTTTTTTTTGATTACAGCTGACCTCATGCCTTTTTTCAGGCCAACGTATTAGCTGAGGGTTCATATCACGAACTCCAAACGTCTAACTTAGACTTTGCCAAATTGCTTAGATCTCCGACGGATACAACTGTCGGGATAAAGCCTCCTGAACCCACCACTGTTAATTCAATAAGTACCAATTGTTTGAACACCCGCAATGTTTTTCATCGACAATTGTCCATTCAAAGTGCAACATCGTCGATCGAAAATTCCGAGTATAACGAAATCCAAACTGAACCGCCCGAAGTAGTCGAGACTCGAACTTCCGGAAACGTTTCGTTTAGTGTTTATTCGTCTTATTTTTTCGCCGGCGGAAACAAATTTAGAGTATTATTTTTCTTTTTCATTTGTGTTTTTGCTCAAGTTCTTGGAACCAGTGGAGATTTATGGATGACCTATTGGTAATCTAGAATGTCCAATTAAGTATTAATTAATTACTTAATCCATAATTAAATATTTTGTTCAGGGTAAATCTAGAAGAACATGTTTTTCACTCTGCACAATCATTGCCAGCTGATGAGTTATCCACGAAATTGTTGTGGTGGTCAGTTTCTAGACAAACCTGTTTTACAGTTTTTGCTATTCTGACTTGTATGATCATAGTGGTTACTCTAATCAGATTCGTCGTATTTGTTTCGGTCTGTATGCATTCTTCGATAAATTTACACAATAAAATGTTCAACGCGATAACTAGAGCTACGATGTATTTTTTCAACAATAATTCATCAGGTAAATAACATTGGTCTGGGTATTATATTATATTATATTGAGTAATATAGATTATAGTATTATTAAATCATGGTAAGTAATAGTTTAAGTATAAGAAAAATACCATTTATTTCATAAAAGATTTATGTTTGATTTATTTTCATATTATTATTAAGGACGTATTCTTAACCGATTTTCAAAGGACATGGGAGCTATTGATGAACTTTTACCAGTGATATCGATTGATTGCATACAAGTACATAATTTAATTCATATAGTTTTTAAATATGTAAAATTTTCCAATATTAGATATAGTGTGTTAATGCATTGGAATATGATGACTAGATTGGACTGCTGTTAATATCGATTGTAATAACTATTGGTCTGGTTAACATTTATCTAATGATACCAACTTTCATCATAGCGATAATATTTTATAAACTTAGAGTTTTTTACCTCTCAACTTCACGAAGCATTAAACGACTAGAAGGAATTAGTACGTTTATTATTGAATAGTTTTACAGTCAACGAAACAAGATTATTAAGTATTTTCTTTTTTTTTATATTACCCATCAATAGCACGAAGTCCCGTTTTTACACATTTGAATGCATGTCTTCAAGGTTTGACCACGATTAGAGCATACGAAGCAGAACAAATTTTGTCTAAAGAATTTGACAATCATCAAGTCAGTTAATGTAATTATTCTGTTTTTTTTTTGAGCGGTAATATTGTATCGATTAATTTTAGGATCTGCATTCTTCAGCTTGGTACATATTTATTTCTTCTAGCAGAGCGTTTGGTTTGTGGTTGGATTTGATATGTTATATATTTATAAGTATTGTTACTTTTAGTTTCTTAGTTATTGGCAATGGTAAGTTTAAATCTAATTATAAACATATCAGCATATCCCGTAAACTTCATAGTTAATGTTTCATTTATTTAATACATTTTATTCCAGATACATACGGTGGAAACGTTGGTCTTGCGATTACTCAAGCAATCAGTATGACTGGTATGTTTCAATGGGGAATGAGGCAATCAGCAGAATTAGAAAACCAAATGACATCAGTTGAACGAGTAATTGAATACACAAATGTTCCACAAGAAGACCCTCTCGAATCACCTGTAGGTAATAGTTATTGAACATAGTATATTATAACAACCTTGGCGATACGATGGTTTCACAAAAACATTTGACGAATAAATTTCAATAGATAAAAAACCGCCTACGGAATGGCCGTCAAGTGGGCAGATTATATTTAAAAACTTTTATCTTCGATACGGAATCGATACACGATTCGTTGTGAAAAATCTTAACATCAAAATCGAGTCGATGGAAAAAGTAAAAACATAATAGTGTTCGTTATAAAATGAAATATCTTAGTAATAATTATTTTATTTTCATCCCTAAAAGGTGGGAATCGTTGGCAGGACTGGTGCAGGAAAATCGTCCTTGATTGCAGCATTGTTTAGATTAGCAATTAATAAGGGCGATATCATAATCGATGATATAGAAATACATGAACTGGGACTACACGAGTTACGGTCTAAAATTTCCATCATTCCTCAAGAACCAGTTCTGTTTTCAGGATCAATGCGATCGAATTTAGACCCGCTGAAAAAATATCCAGATCACATACTTTGGCACGCATTAGACGAAGTAATGTTTTTACTACATTTATTGAAAAAAGAAAAATGTTGAATCAAATGCTAAACAATTAACCAAAACAATTGGAAATTTAACTGTAATGAAAAAAAACTTATTATTAAACAAGGTGGAACTCCGAGATGTAATCGAAGGCTTACCCCAAGGTTTAAACTCGAAAATATCCGAAGGTGGCTCTAACTTAAGCGTTGGCCAAAGACAATTGGTGTGCCTGGCTAGAGCTATCGTACAAAACAACAAAATTCTCGTGCTGGACGAAGCCACTGCCAATGTCGACCCACAGTAATAAAAAAAAAAAAACGAATTTCATTTAATTAACCGTTCATATTTTTTTATTAATGATGTTAAAATCAACGGTTGTGTTTTATTTTATGTTTTTATTTTTTCAGAACTGACGCGTTGATTCAAAACACCATTAGAAATAAGTTTCGTATGTGTACGGTGTTGACAGTGGCTCATCGTTTAAACACGGTGATGGATTCTGATAAAGTACTCGTAATGGATGCTGGTGAGATGGTCGAATTCGACCATCCGCATAATTTGTTGGAAAACAAAACAGGATTCTTGTACAAAATGGTGGAACAAACCGGACCGGCCAATGCCGAGTTGTTGCACAGTATAGCTTCAGAGGTAACACGGATGTTCGATAATATGTCATTATTGATATTCACTTATTATACGGTCGTGGTCTGATTTTCACTTATGACTCATTATTGATAAACGTCATGTTTATAAATGTTTACAGAGTCACAGTAGACTAATTACGATGAAGGAGTATTTGATAAAATCGTGAACAAAGGAACTACCATGTATAGGGTTATATGTTTGTTTCCTCACAGAAATAACTGCATTTAATACAAAGAAAAGGTTATTAAATGATTATAATCAGTAAATCTAATTAAAAATTAAATATATGACTTAAACTTGGTGTTGGTATATTATTCATGTATAAGTCATTAAAGTTATTTATTTTTTTTTTTTTTTTTATACAACTTGTTGTAATTGCATTGTTGTTTATTATTTTTTCTTTATGCTCTAAATGTAATATAACAATATTTAGTTTCATACTATATGTTTCATGAGTTTTATAAATATTTTATTTATATTTTATTAATTTATACTAGTAAATCTTGAAATGAGGAACAAGAAAAAGTTATTACCACTTTATGTACCTACTATAAATTACGCTACTTTTAAATTATATTATTAGTAAAAATCTATAATAATAGTATATAACATATATAATTAATAATTTATGAAAATACATTTTATTAAGAGGGCATAAAAACACACAATTGTGGACAATCAAGGTGATTGAGTAACAATATGTGTAATGTGCTTCTACCCTGCTTCTAAATAATAGAAGTTAGAGGAACATTAGCGTCAATGCAATCAAAAAATCGAACTGTCGGTTATACCGTAGTATACATCGTGTCGCTTAACCCCTAAATGTAACTTATCCCTTTTGCCTTTTACCAGTCGATATTATATCCATACTAATGCGCTTTTTACAATAATGCGATTAGACATATTCCTAGTCGGCGAATACATAGTCACATTGATTATTGTATTATTCTATTCGTGTAGCTAGTGGAATTATAAACGTATGTTACGTTTTTTCTCGGAGAGTACTTGAACGATTTTAGCTGAACATTTGCCATCTATATCTATATATATATATATATAGAAATATTATAAAAATACACATCATATAACTGGGAGCACTTCACATCTCAAATTTGTATCAATCCGGAAATTTTTAAAAACCAATACACGGGGTGAGTACTCACAGCGGGTGGGAATTCGAATCTTTAGTTCCTTATTCGGTTTTCGCGTGTAAAAAGCGTCCGGAGAATAGGTTCGTTACTGTGGAAAAAAAAATTCAACACGAGTACACTTGATGATATCGGCGGCCCTTTTATTTTTCATTTATGTCATCGGAGGCCGTTGTACCGTTGGGTAATACGTTTTGTTGTGACCACATGGTGAGTGACAAACAGATGAAAAATCAGTAGACAAATTTTACTGTTGATCGAACTAACGTTAAATGTATTGTGGCGTTTGGAAATCGAATACAAATGAGCACCACTTGGCTCGCGATCTTTATATTCTGGAAATACCGACACGATGTCAATAAAGCTTGGTCAAGCTTTTGCGCATGTATTTACACTTTAATACGTACCATTGATGACGTTTTAATAACAGCTAAATGCGTTTATTATCACTGATAATTTACTAGCTATAATACGAGTATCTAAAAAGTGTTGAACGTATTTAACTGTACTACGCATCAACAATTAAAACCTTAAAATACAAATTATTCTAAGTAGAAGATAACTATCGATATTTATTGATGCAATTATTATAGTTTCAACGGTGCTGATTAATTATTATAATGTATGATTCTAGTATAACGCCAGTAGTAATCATTTGTAAAGGTCCGCTCAAACCGAAGCGGTAGTGGTGGCGGTAACATCAGCGGTATTTATCGCTTTTAACAGTTCAAAAATCGTTGATTTTTTTTAAAAACAATAATTAATAATATTATAATCTACAAGATAATTATGACTATTGAAAGGATTGATAGAACTTCGAGTTTTAACTATAATTATAATTGAATTTTTTTTTTTTCCATAGAATAGAATTTCTAGATATAACATTGCTACTGATAGAGCAATATTTTACTCTAATGAGAACTAAATTATTTAAATCCTTCATTCAGCAGGTCTATAAAAATTAAAAAACCAATCTAAGTAAGTTTTTATAGTCTAAGCATAATAAAAATTGCACCAGTTTTATACAAAAGCGATTTTATATAAAATGCTAATGATTTTTTACAGACTTAACTTCAAAAAATTATAATATAGATTTTAGCATTATATAGTTATTATTGTCGATTATTATTTGAAATAACCATATGCCATACTAGGTATACTATTTAAAATACATTTATTATAGTATTTAGGCGTTTTACACAATTTTTATACATCACAGTATAATAAAGTTATAACTTATCATCCGTGAGTGTTAAAATTACAATGCATTTTAAAACTAGCTTATTTA
The DNA here is from genome assembly GCA_025469195.1 of Chaitophorus viminalis. Taxonomy (NCBI): domain Eukaryota; kingdom Metazoa; phylum Arthropoda; class Insecta; order Hemiptera; family Aphididae; genus Chaitophorus; species Chaitophorus viminalis. The sequence continues at coordinate 23,568 of JAIPRK010001371.1, read as the reverse complement.
AAATTATATCTATGTAGTATGTACATTATAGTATTAAATACATATATGAATATATAGTTCAAATACCACTCACTCACTCACTGATTAGCATACAACCAAAATTACTATATCGATTCATTGGATATTTTACGTGTATGTACTCATATTACTATGGTGTATAGGTGCAATACAAATGGGTTCTTCGCTAATTACATTTTAAGGGTTGAAAATGTTTTTGGTTAGATGTATAAATTATTCCAGTTTTTGATTACTTTAGGAAGTATTTTATTTTGTTTAGTATGTTGATTTTAATAACTACCAATTGAGGTATAGGTATATAAATAAATATAGTGTAAATAAATAAAAATAAGTATCCTTAGGATATACCTTGATTGTGCGCTTTTTACAATTTTTATTTACCCACATCGATATATAAATTATCTTATCTAAAATCATAAAATATCTCCATCGTGAGGACAGGTAATTCAGCTATAGTATTTTGGTATATAAAAATACATTAAAACCGAACTTAAGAGTTATAATAAAAAAAAATATTAAAAAAATATAATTTATATATTAGGTATACCAACATATTTTTAAATAACATTAAAATAGGTATGTGGTATGAATAAGATTCATGTGACCGAAAGGCAATACGTCATAATGATAATGATAATAGTAGTGAAATAATATATTAACACCATGTAATGTGTTAATGTATTTACAGTTTTAATTTGAAATATTGTAAACTTAATATAAAACATAATTTTTAATCTAATTCAATAAGGAAACAACCCACGTGACGATCAATCACCTTGTCACTGCTTGTTTATTTCAACGGCAATAAAAAAATAAAATAAAATAAAAACAACAAATTATTCAATAATATCTCGGTGGGGTAGAAATGAAAGGGGTATAACCATACTATGTTTCAATAATCCTATTAATGGTTCACACGTAAACCGCTAGTACAAAGCATGGTCTTCATATTATATTAACACGTGTTCCTCTGGTATGAAATAAAAAATAACATCATTACGAGCTTCATTTAATAACAATAATAATAATAATAATAATAAAAGAAAAAATGAATCAACGACATACTTTATTAATAATTCACATTCGTTTGTCTCTTTGGAATAATTATTATTTTTATGACTTTTACGTTCACGAAAGTGTTCTCTAGAAATCGAGAAAAATATGTATATATAAACCGACGGAAATACGGTGAAGAACATAGAGTAAAGGGAGAAATATGTGTGATACAACGTACAAATGAAATATTACAATATTGCCTATTGCTGGGGTTGACATTTGCAGAAGGGTCCAATAAGAGAGGCTCAGCGTTCGAATGAGATCCGGAAGGAAACAGAAAGGAAAGAATAAAGAACCCGCCTTTCCTTTTGCCAGTTTTCACTATACAGCAGTAGTATATGAATGCATATAATATAAAGAAGAAATTGAACGAAAAATAAGCTATACTTCGAAAACATTATCGGTTTTTATTTTTTTTTGTGATAAAATATAATGGAAAACGAAAATATCAGTGTAAAAAATTTTTTGTAAAATGTATTTAAAACTGACGAAAACTCAAAACGTATATTTCAAACTGATTATAAACTGGGGTTTTATGGACTCGTATAGATAGTATTTATAACTATTATTTTCGAATGAATCAAAAATTTAAAAGTGTTTCATTTCGAGTCAAAAATAGCATACTAAAGTTGTAGGTATAATTACTATTGTATCGATAAGATAAATTCAATTTATCAACAATCATACTTCTCAAAATAAAAGCTTGAAAATAAAAATTTTCTTCACTTACCGATTAATATTGAAATAATAATTATTAAGCCGAATTTAAACTAAATATGTTCTCACAACATACGATAGCACCATTAACGTTTATATTAACAATTCAAATATTCAATAGCATATTATATGTAAAATGTATTCTGCGTCTATGAATCCATTTATGATCTAGTTTCCCGACGTATAAAATATTCGAAAAACCACATATGGTGTACCTCTATACCAGTATATTATTCCAATACTAATGCATATTCATTTTTTTTTAAATATATTCCTTAATTAATCATTTTTCTTTAATTTATCTATGACTAGCTGAATTACCCGGCTTTGCATGGAACAGTCTTGACCAGGAATAGTTTTTAATAGAATATTACCATACATTATTTAGAGTTCATTCATGTTTGGTTAATTTTAATTTTCTTTCATTCAAATTTCTTACCCGTAGCTTCAGTAGTTCCGGCTAAGGATATTTTTTCCATTTTTATTCCTCTAACACCTTTCATCTTATATAACAGTGGTTTTTAACCTTCTATAGATAACGGACCCCTGATGAAAGAATCTTAGAAATCACGGACCCCTTTATCAATTTTTTTTCAAATATTTTTTTTTTACAAAATATTTTATGTTATCATAATCAAATTATAATAATTGCCGTGGACTACCGACATGAGTATTGAGAATCTTTAGGGGGGGGGGCCGCAGACCACAGATTAAGAACCGCTGTTATATAATATAGCTGAATCACTTGGCTTCGCACCGAGTACAATTTTGAGCGGAGCATAGTTCTTAAAGAAATACTACCTTACATTTTCTAGAGCCTAGCTTTAATGTTACCGAGGCAATATTTTCGTATATTAGTTGTTTGAGTATAATAATAGTATTAAGGAAAAGAAATCAAGGTAACAAGCTGCTTATTTCGTTATTTTATGTAGTATAATATCTAGTTAAAAAATATGACGATCAACGATCAATAATGTATTAGTGTTAATTTTGTTATTTTGTCATTTCGGAATTATGAAAATGATGATGAAATGTAGAGAGTTAAAAAACCGAGTGACTCAGGAGGGTATTTGGAACAACTCTGACAAAAAAAAATTGGAAAAAAGTTAAATAGTGTTGTCACAAAATTGGAACAAAATTGAAACAGATAAATATAATTCCCTTCTCTCTCCCCTCAGAAAAAAAAATTAAAAATCGGGTGAGGTGGTGATATTATTATTAAAGTATTTTGAACAATTCTGTGAAAAAAAATTCGTAAAAAATTTAATAATGTCGTCATAAAATTGGAACATAAAATAGACCTGTTATTTTATATAATGATATTCTAAATATTATAAGTGTTGATTTATATGACTTAATTTACTTGAAAAAAAAACCATACACACGCCCCGATTATAAAATTTTTTTTTTTATTTTAACATTCAAATAAAAAATAAAATAAATTACTACCATAATAATTAGCTATATAACTATACACGAAGAATTCATAGAGCACATCTCGCGAAAATGATAGCACAAATAAAACTAATTACTGTAGTACTGATTTGGTTACCATTGTTTTTGGTTGATTGTGATTCTGGTTCAATAAATTTATCTGTCAATACAACAACAGATTTTGGTCGCATTATCAATGGATTTCCAGATGAGGAGTTGGTAGATATGGTATATCTAGAAACAAAAATGCAAAAAATAATCAATGACTAATCTGTGGATTCTTAGAAATAATTAGATTGTTAAACGAGATATTTCAAAATTTACCCTTCGGGGTAAGCCAAATTCACACTGCTTAAATATACATATAATGGCGTGTCGTGGATATCTTTAATGACATTGGACAATATTACAGTTTCAGTTTCACTGGCTAAGTTCATTACGACCAGATACGTTTCGTGATTAGTTAAATACCTAAAAATTAAAATAAAAATAATAATTGATCAAAAATGTAGGTTTGTACGTCTTTTTAATGTTTTCATTCAATATGTACTTGATCATAAACTTTGATTTATAATTTGAATTCAATTTTCAATGATTATAATTATTAATTCATATTATTATATTATTCATCAATACCTTTTAACAATATATATTGAATCACTAATATTGAACGTTTGTAGACCACCCTCCCTCAATGTTTCGGTTCTTCGAAGTTGAGACATTTTTTTGAAAAAGTTGTAGTTACTTCTTGGATTTTTTTTCTGTGTTTCAACATTGACCTCATAGTAATTAGGATTTACTGGTAACCATGGAAATTTTTCTTCGGTGAACCCTTTAGGACATTTGTTTACGAATATATTTAACTTCAAATTCAAATTCCAAATCATTATTGCATTGTGGTTATTTAAATAACTATAGAATTATGATAATATAATATATATTTTATCATTGAGCCGTTGCCCGTTAGTATAATTTTAATTTACTTAGATCAAATTGTGGTCTCTTTCTCCAAAAGAAAAATAGGGATCACGGTTTCTTAGCTAAGTACTTAGAAATTTCAACTTTTTTTTTTTTATGTAGTCCATAGTCCAGTCAACCTTTTTTGTCGGAAGTATATTTTTATTGGAGAATAAATAATACAGTTATAAGTTTATACACATGATCACATGGATGTTTTCGGATACGTTTTTCGCTACAGTTTGTGTTTAAATCTTTTTTGAAAAACCATAAAGGTGTTATAATATTGTTTAATAATTATTTACAAACCTGCGTTAATAGAGTCGTCCCACTGCATTGGGGTTCTTTCATAATCTCTTGATAAGTCCGGCCTTGCAACACCTGCGTTATTGGGATCTCGTTTTTGATCTTTTCTCACAAACGTGTTGTGCATGCCTATTTCACTGCCATAATATGTTACGTCTATACCAGGAAGAGCTAATTTTAGAGCCGTAAATACTGGCATCATTTCAGGACCAAATTTTGTCGGTATTCTAAAGTTGTCATGATTTTCCATCTAATTGATTAACAAATATTAATTAAAATTAAAATTTTTGAAATTATTATTAAACAACACATTTGCTGTTATCACATTCATAAAGTGTACATAATAATATGTTATTATGAAGTTAATATTTCTTTTCGAGTATCCTTAAATTTTGCAAATTCATGTTTACTCAATAATATTGTATTAAATATAGATTACTCTTCTGGGCCCCCATACGAGAAATATAGTATTTCTAATAGAATAAATTTTAGATTCTGTACGGAGTGAATGTATTGATTTTACAATGATATGTGTGTGTTTTTTTTTTTTATTTATTTATTTATTTATTTTTTTTGTGTTTGACGCCACGTTTTGGAGCAGTAAATATGCTTTGATATCCTTATGTAGCTGATCTAGTATCTGAACTGTAGCGAATCTAGTTGGTACGTGAGTAAGTTAACCATTTCCAATACTTTTCAAAAGCGTCGAGAAAAACCATAAAAAAATTACGAAAAAACGGAAATTTTTACGCAAAACCATTTTTGACAAAATCAAAATCAAAACACCAAAAATAATTGAAATTTTCACCAAATGTTTATATTAGCGTATTCTATAAATAGTTAAATTTTCGAAGTATTTTGCCTTTTTGACCTATTTATAGACAATTGAAATTTTTAATTTTTCTAAGTGTTTTTTTTTTTTTTTTGAAAAATCGATAAAAAAAATTTGGTTGCCTAAAATCTCGAAACTCTATTATATAGTTTATTATAAGTTGTATATATTGTAATTAAAGAAAATCAAAAATTGCTTAACATACATTTTTTTTATAAGCCCCTAAATGAAATTTCAACAAAATTCCATAAAATAACGAGTTATCTTCAAACAATCTCAAATATTTGTTATTATTCAAAAAGTATTAGCCATAGAAACTTGAAACATTTCTATCAGTTGTTTAGATTGGCATTTTCTTTAAGCCCATTTTTTCATAATTTTTTACTGATTTTTATGCAATTTATAGGCATTTAAAGTATTCAATTTTTTAAATTTCTTTTTTACAATTGTTGATAAAAAAAAATGTTGCAGATAAAAAATACTTGAAAATTTAATAGAAGATTCCACAAAAGTTTTTCTAACTGCCATTTAAAAATTATTAAAAAATACAGTAATAAATATTTTTTATAAGCATTTGAATATTAATTATTGACATAATGTTACAATTTAGATACAACATTATGTATTATATATATATATATCTATTCCAGACTAACAAAATCAGGTCCCTTTAGTATCATTTTTCGTATGTAATGATATTATCCATTGCATTCAAATTTAGTACCCCAATTATAGTGACCTATACTACGAACGAGATCCACTCCACCCCTACTGTACAGCAGAGCTAGTGCCTATCCAGTCCTTTTTTTAATTAAATGTAGTTTTAAAATTCTTACCACCCAATTGGCAACGCAACCTTTTGGTAAGTTTGTCATCCAAATTTTTATATTATCGTCAACATTCTTCATTATATTATTCTCATCAATTTCTAGTAAACCAAAGTTGAATGGTACTTGTGCTCCAGGTCTCGTTTCATTTCCGTAGTATTGCTTTAATATTTCTATGCTCGAGTACGATTCCGTGGTTATAATTCTTTGAAATGTTTTAAATTATTAGTTTTTTTTTATAATATTATATTTATCTTAAATATTAATAAAATTTAAATTAATCATTATAAATTAGTTAAAATGAATTGAAGATTATGGAGTATCATTGAGTTAAATCTACTTATTAACATACATAGAAATATTCTGATTATTGAGTTTTGTATAATTGATAGTATATTCTCTCCAATCCTGAATAATTTCATAGATCTCGGGTAGATCTGTGGTATAGATGTGAATCAAATCACTGTATTTATCTGAAAATTCTTTTCCAGGTACAAACGGTTCATCTGTAAGCTCTTCACTTTCAAATAAATGTTTTAGAGCGTCCATTCGGAATCCAACAATGCCTTTGTCCATCCAAAACTTAAATATATTCTATTAAAATAAAAATGATTTGATAAGTGTTCAGTAAAATGCTAAATAAATAATTTTAAACTATAAGCTTACCAACATTTCTTGTTGAACCATTTTGTTCCTCATATTAAAGTCTGGTTGTTTTGGACTAAATTGATGAAAGTAAAATTGGTTTCGTTCTGTATTCCATGTCCAAGCAGGCCCTCCAAATACACTCTTCTATTAAAACAATATATGAGGTAGTGAGTATAAAAGTTTTTAGCGAGCTTAAATATTTGTATTTACTATACTATATTTTTAAATAATTATCGATTTTATTTTATATTTTAATTTTGACAAAATAGCTTATCATACAGAGTATAAGTTTTATTTACCCAATTGTTGGGAGGACGTGGTTTAATTGACGAATTTTTTAAAACTTCATCTTGGTTTGAAGCGTTACGCCAAATATAATAATCAGAATATATAATATCTTTTTTGATTGATTTTTTAAACCATTCGCATTTGTAACTCGAATGGTTTGGTGTGAGGTCTGTTAATAATTTAAGATCTGAAAAATTGTTTTAAATATGCCATAATTTAAATTATTTTATCAAATGACAATAATATATATGTACTTCGCTTTTTCATTTCCGATACCAAGTCTTCAAAATCTGCCATCGTACCAAATAAGGGATCGACTTCATAAAAATTTTCTATATCGTATCCCATATCATCCATTGGTGATTTAAAAATTGGACCAATCCATATTGTCTCAATGCCAAGTTCAACAAAATGATCGAGTTTCTGGATGATTCCTAAAAATCGTACGCAATGAATATTAAATTTATAATTAATAATCAAGTTTAATTTTCTTAAAAATAATAAATAATTACTACCTTTAAAATCACCGACACCGTCTTTATTACTATCTTTAAACGATCTTGGGTACACCTGATAGAGAATCGTTTTTGACCACCATTCATTGTTCGTTTTAGACTCTGGAATATCAACAACTCCACTTACTGTTGAGGATGCGTATGCAAGTATTAAAAAGGAAAACACTTTAAATATTTCCATGTTGTTTTAAGTGCACAATACTGACCTAGAACAGTGTTTTAGTTAGGCTTTAGTATTTTATAATCAGCCATTAAGTACTATTTTATATGGATTATCTTTATTCTGGGTACGTAATTTAATATCTGCAACGATTTTTAAGTATAATTCAGTTTAAATGGAGTACAGAACATTATTTTTAGTTGATATTTCATATATTAGTATCATATCCATTACGCAATTTGTGAAATAAACATTATTTTACAATTTTCAGAAAAAAACAGTAATCCCGAATGAGTAGACATTATATTTTTAGAATATTATACAGCTGTTAAGTTACGTAATATACTAATATATGTTATATTGTATGCAGTATGTAAGCAGTAACAAAGCTTAAGACAAAATATTGTTCCCACCGAAGACTGCATTATAGTGATTTGCATTTTTCATATTAATATGCTTTCGTAGATATTCAAATAATCAAGAACAACATAACGCAAGCATATATCGCGTAGGTCTTAGCCGGGGCCTTTGAGAGAGACACTTAGTCCATGATCTTGAGGAGATAGTACTTAGACGTTCTATAAACTTTGGACTGCCCATTTGCTTCGCGTTTAAATGGTACCGAAATATGAAATGTGATCGATTTTTTAATTTGAGAATTTGATACTTAAAAATACACATAAATACTATAAAAAGTTATAGATTATTTTCGAATATTTCGTCATTTTGGTAATATTTAGGTAAATACAATTAACTAATTTAAATTTAATTTATTTACATAAATACCAGAATCCTGAATTAATAGCTATAAATATCCCAAAATCCCAAGATCATAAAATAGAGCCGGGATTGTAATTTCTAAATATGGTATCTTTTCTTACTTTTATTTAATATACATAATTAATGAACAATAATAATCAATTCATTTAATTGTTTAGCTCAATAAAAGTTAAAAAAAGTACATACACACACTGAAAAATCGAAAATCTTGAATCAACAAACGTAATAAATTTTTTTTGATAATCACCATAAAAAAACTCCTTTAGACGTATATAAATATATAAATTAATTGTTAAATAACAAATCAATTCATATTACGTATAATCGTATACATAAATACGATTCCGAATGCCTTAATCCATTCCGAAGAATCGTGTAGAATTTTTTCACTGAACTGTATTCGTATATTAAAATATTTTAACAATTAGTTGGATCAAGTGAAAATTTGTGTGGAAACTGCGATTTCCGTACATGGATCCGATTCGAACCGTCACTCAGAAGCAATGATATAAATCACGTTTATTTAAAGAATATACAAATCCATACACTTATTATTAAATAAAAATTAAATGTTATATTAACTTACAGTTTTTAGGAGAGAATTCCAAGCATTTATTTAAATAATGTTATATACTACTTATTTGCATACAAATAATAAAATTAAAATTATTAATCGTTGATTAAAAAAATAAAATCGACATCAAACACTAGTACACCACTATAGTTGTAATTAACAATAAAACGTCTACGGCAAATACTCTCCTTTTATAGAATATAATGTATATCTATGTAATGTGAGTAATTAAAAGAAGAGTGTTATATTAAGAAAGTAAACACTTCAAATAGATAATAGATGGAAGTATTATCGTACATTTTAATATTAGTACCTATTGTATTTAATTATGTTCTGATGACATGGCATGTGATAAGTATTTGAGATTATTATTGTTTTACATGAACATAACAGTTACTACTTAAAAAAAGACACACACACACACATTTGTATAATTTTGATAAGTTATACTTCTATTATAAATTTATAACATAATATGTATAAATGCATAAAGTGGATAAAATACATACATACATCTTATAGAAGTTATTTATTAATATAAAGTTAAATAAAACTGGAAACTAGATTTGCTGTAGGAGTGGCGTGGACCTCGGTCATTGAATAGGTCATCATAATGGATGTGTTAAATTTAAATGCAGTGATAGTAGGTATAATTTTATACCTACGAAAAATGAATTTGAACGGAGTTTATTTGTAAGTCTAATATATTTTATATTATATTATTCAATATTTATATTATACTTAAATTGTTATATTTTATCAATATTTACATTTAAAACACTTATAAAAAATAAATATGCCTATATTTTAGTAATTTTTGATCGACAGTTAGAACAACCTTTGTGGAATTTTCAATTAAATGTTCAAGTATTTTATCCCACTAAATTTTTTTTATCGACAATAATTACAAAAAATAATTTAAAAATAAAAAAAAAAACGATTATTTTAAATACTTATTAAATACTTATTACTTATTAGTATTATATTTTGAAAATAAAATTATCTTAAAAAAATGCCAATCTAAACAACTGGAAAAAGTTTCAAGCTTCTATGAATTATCCTTTTTGAATCATAACTCAACAAATACCTAAAACCGTTTGAGAATAATAATATTTAAGCAATTTCGTAAACATTTAAATTTCAGGCGTTCATGAAAATTTATTTTAAAATTTCGTTAAAAATTTTTTTAATAGATATTTGAAGAAAACATTTTGGATAACCTTTTAATAATGTTTTTAACCTGAAGTATAAATACCAAAAACTTTATGCATTTTTAATATATTTTACACATTTTTGACATATTGCATATACATTTGAACTTAAAAAAAAATTGTGACTAACGATTTTTGATTTTTTTTTAATTGAGATAATTAAACCATATAATAAACCTTGTATGAAATTTTCAAGATTTTTGGGGCGCCAACATTTTTTTATCAAAATTTCCAAAAATACATTTAGAAAAATTGAAAATTTTATTTGTCTATTAATAGATAAAGAAAAAGTCAAAATACTTCGAAAACTTAATTGTGTAGAGCAAAAAACACTTATATAAACAATTTGTAAAATTAATAAACATTTATAGTTTTTCGTTTTTGAGTTAAATCAAAATAAAATAATATATTTTGTCAAAAATATTATGGGATTATAGGGATTTGCGTAAAAATTCCTGTTTTTTCGTAACTTTTTCAGGGTTTTTCTGACGCCGCTTTTCAAAACTTGATAAAAGACCAAAAAAAAAAAAAAAATGAAATTAATTAATTAATTAAAAAAAAACACATCAATGTAAAATCAATACATTTATCACTCCGTTCAATATAATATAAATATATATTAATTAATTTTATTAAAAATATTTAAGTATTATTAAGGATATAATTGCCGTTGATTATGTTTGAAGTAAATTGTCTTCAATCTATTCTAAAATATAAATGACCAGTGTTGCTCTATACTTATATTTTAAATTATTGATAACACCCATATATGAAGGCATGACCTATTAGGAAGTGGTGATTCAAACTTGATGTTTTTCTAAAATATATTAGGTTGGGCAGTACCTACAGTTGTCTACGACGAAGCATATAGACTTTTTGATTGTATTCGACCCCCTCTCTAAACGATTCAACCATACGATAAAAATGACTGAAGTCGTCCATGCATTTTTATCTTCATGATACTTTTTATAAAGCGATTTGTTGAAAACAATGAGTTTTTTACTTTTTCTAGGCGTTTGAAGCTTTTTTTATTAGTTCCATTTCCATTCGCTCAGCACAGTATACAGTTATTCTGTCCATGGATTTTTACGATTCGTGTTTAAAACACATAAAACTACCTGAGGTTGCATGATAATATAATTTTTTTCATCTGCATTGTAAACATCTTTGATAGAAAATGTTGCAAGCAACTTTGGAAGTTTTATAAGTTTCCATTCATCAACACCATTTGAATTGGTACTAGCTTTTTCACCATGTGCTATTCTAAATTGTACATCGTATTTTACTTTCCTCCCTTCAGTGGCTTTGTATTCGTCATTACCGTAGCAAGATCTTCGGATTTAGTTTTTAATATTGGACCCAACACTTGAGCGCAATGCTATTAACCAGTGAAAACTATTGAGCCAGTATACCTCCTCCATATCTGAATCTTTATTAAGGAATAAAGATTAATTTCCTATTCTGGATTGTCACTTGGCCAGGAGATTGTTCTTGCAAAATTTTTTATTGAATTTGAATCCACGCAATTATTGATTACGGTACTCCCAATATTTCTGAAACACAAATAACATCTAACACTCATCACATTTGAATATACACACGATATAGACAATATTCAACTTACCTACATTTAATCTAAAAATTGAATTTGATACGCCATTATTGTCAAAATTATTGATAATTATACCTAATAAACAACCAATAAGCTGTAATTATGTACAAGATAAAAGTTTCCCAATTATTCGGATTAGTGACCCATATATGTGTTGAATGCTTACACTATAACCATCATACGTTTATTTCGTGATTGTAGAATTGTCCCGATTTAAGCGATTTTCCTTATTAACCGTGGTGTATCTATTAAAGTGGAATCAATAATGACTGGATATGAAATTTGAGTTACCAAATAACTTGGTCAATTCGAGACGAAACACGGGCCGCCTGGGGAGATTTTCAGAGATTTTGAAGTCTATGTACAATATTTGCGAACACGTGGACGTCGGGTGATAATCAACGACTTCTGACGGCAGCGGCGGGGTCCGGTTCGTTGGTATAATATAGCTCCCTCACGGTCGCCACAGCCAACGACGGCAATCCCCATCGAACCTAAATGAATCTTTTGTCGACAACGGATTTACACTCGTTATTATAAAACATTAATAACATTATTTTATTACAATAATATATTACACAAACGTGCGGTGCGTGCACACACGGTATATACTTATGCGTGTAAATAAGGGCTCGTGTGTGCTGCACGGGCTTAAAAACGTCCAAGTTATTATAGCGATGGGTTTTTATTTCCGTCCGCGGTGCATAAGTAAGACGCAAAAGATTTAATAATACACGTTAGCGTTCGCCCTACTACGAGGGTAAACGAGAAGAGTTTGTGTGCAAGGGGCGCGCGTGTGTTTTTATTTGTGATGCGACAACGACGGTGACGATGTCGTATTGTGACTCAGTGCGCGGGATTACCGTCGCCAGCTACGTGCAGTTGAATATTATTGGAGAAAAAAAAAAATCAAAAAGCGAACCGTAATTAAAAATAAGAAATAAAAATAAGATGAAATCATTTCCTACTTAATCCGCTTAGGTGTACCAGGTACCTACTATGTTTAAATTATATTAAATTAGTTTTTGTATTTTAAGATAAAATATACAATCTATATCAGTGGATATATTAATATTATTTGATATAATTAAGGAACTAAGTAAGTAAAAATGATGGCATGACAAATAAACGTAAGGATGAAAGAAGCTACTCACCAGTGATTGCACTAATATATAATGTTACGAGTGTAGTAAACAATAATACTAATAATAAACAATGACTGAATGTTTGGACTGTTTGGTAAATGAACGATCTTCACACACGTCACTTATATGTGACGCTTTACACGGGTTATAGGTATGCCAATAAATAAGGTAATAACCAAATTATTATTATTCGGCAGGATCACAGTTGTTGGGATGATCAGATTGTATTTATTACCTACAAGAAAACTCCATGGGTTGAAAGAAGGCAATGGTTGAACTATCCTCGTAAATAAACTTTTGTGTTGGATATTACTTATTGCTGGTTTATAATCATATCATCAACTATGAATGTGCAACAAATTTTATTGCATTCCAAATTTATCGCAATGATGATAACAATATTTGAAAATAATAAGAAACAAATTAAAATAACAGTTTTTTTTTAAAGCCTAAATCATAACTAATATTAATTGTATAAATGCAAAATTAAAATATTAAATAAAAACCGATTTCATTTGTAATACATAAGTAGTAAAATAAAAGTTAAAAATCCATGTAAGTTATTTCATAATAATATAATATGTAATAGATTATAGTATGTAATAATAAAAGTAGCAAGATAAATTTAATGTCATGTATTTTGCTAATTTTTTACCAATTTCGCCTTTAAGGTTCATTCGGTTATAAATTTATAAAGTTATAACTCACATTGTGCCAGTCCAAATGTGAGACGTGAGTCTTATAAGTGGTGTCTACTGTATGTATTAACATAATATGGGCATATGGTATGTATAAAAAAATCATTTTTAACAACGTCAATGATTAAAATTATTGTCAGTTCTAATGGCCTGTAAGTGGGAAGAATATCAAGTGCTTTTTAAACATTTAACCTCTTTAAATGCATGATATTTTTGTATAAATACCTATTTTGAACCTGAGTGCAGTTTGGCCATTACCTTTTTCCAACCCAAGTGTAATTCGACTACACCCGCAGTGTTCGCGGGCGTTGACCATTTTATTATAGATATATATCCATTCCACCGAAAATGTATATACATACTTATATATTATTATAAGTATACCTTATGTACTATTTATATTTAAGTATAATATAAGTATATTGTATACTCTTAGATTGGTGATTTGTGTACTATATCATAGTAGTGATGGATAAAAAATTACAATTTAATAAAAACCGTATATTTGTAAGTACCTATAATATTTAATATTTAGTGTTTTTCATTATTATATACCTACCTTGATGATTTATTGTAATATTATATTTTTTTATTTTTTATATTCAATTAAATGTACCTACAAATATTATCTATTTATATAAAATAATATTGCAGATTATAATTTTAAAAGTTAAATTTTTCTCATTTTTATATACTGAACAACATTTTTTAAACATTTTTAATCTAAGATGAAAAATATATTTTTAACCATACATGTAACCAGAGTTGTGCCAAATTTATGAAAATTAAATATATATTCAAAATATATTTATATTATTGAAAATGTTATTTTTCAATCAATTGATGTGCAATAAATTGCAATTGCGATCAATTGGCTTGCGATCAATAATTTGCGGTAAATTATCGCGTGGTAAATTATTTACGATCAATTGACGTGTATCCATATAAAAAATAGCAATCAACATAATTTTTGTGATACATTAAAAGTAACAAAAAAAAAACAACCGAATTTTCGCATTTTTATGACCAAAATAGAGGGTAAGCGTGCTTTATAAATCACCCTGTGTATACAGCTATTACAAATAATACATAAATTCAATAAAACTTGTAATTGTACACAGATTCAAATTATCAACACAAGTTCACAGTTGATCTAATAATAAAATTTTCCGGGATTGCCGAAAGCGGATGACCTCTGGAAACAATATTATAATATGTACCTTTTTAGAAAATCCTAAAAAACTTTAAATATTATATTATAAATATAATGCGTATAATTTATATGTTATATACATATATAAGTCTTCAGCGGAATCGATAATCTCCCATTATTATATTATGTAAAAGTGTTATATACCTATAATGCTATGAAATTGTGTATGAAATTGTGTATTGATAGGAGATATTAATTAAACTATGTGAACTACACTTATGGTAATAACTATTAAGTACTGGCGTACTTTGTTTGACAAACATATTTATCTAAAAAATGCATTTTAAGTGTTTGGTCGCTTAGCACAAGCGAGGAGATAGCACAGTGATTCGTAAAATATATAACATACTACACGATATATCGTGGAAATACATGTTATGCGAGTTGATCAGTGTGATATTCATTTTAAATACGAAATTGCTGTTTATGGGAAATAAAATAAAAATATATACACTTGCCTATTATAGTACATATTATACGTGCATTTAACATAATACACAATTACATATTAGTTGTATTAAAAATTTAACAAAGTATTATTTTATGTAAAAATAAACTATTGGAATTTCTAATTACATTAATGTATCTAATCTATATAAAATCAAAATTAATGTCCATGATACATAAAATACATATAATATTCAATTTTCATGAGTCGGAAAATCATTTAATTAGTTTTTGTACGCACCAGATGGAAAAAACAAAAAATATTATGTACCCAAAAGCACGTCTGAATATACTTATGACCGAATTTAGTTTATAGAATAATCTTCTGGTCTAAAAGATCAAAAAATAGTAATAGCATTTTAGTGATAACATTTTTGCAATATGATGCCACAGTAAATTATTTACCATTTATTCACAAATTTGAACGAAATCAGTTTGCTTATAATATACGATTTTTGTATCAAAATAGAGTTTTTATTCTTCACAAAGTGTATGATTTTTTTTTCTCCTGCTCATCATCTAATCACAGCAAGAAAATAAACAAATTGTTGTACTATCGATAAAATATGAATTACAATTATTTCTAACCGACAGTGTATCACGGATTCATATGATGATTTCAATCACTTTTTACATCATTTTATAAGCAAACATCGAGAAACGTTTTAATATATAAATTGCACTATATATATTATTCTAAAATGGTTATGTCTATTTCACAATTTTGTCAAGTGAAAATATTAAAATAAATATGTTTACTTGTTTTTATCACAAGTGTTGATTTGCTAAATTTTCTTTTATCGTTATTTTTTGGGTGTAGTTACTTAGAAACGTTTTGAGAACGCAATATTTGAACGATATGAGATCTTTTAAAATAAATGTATAATATGAAATCGGTCTCGAACCGATAAAGTGTTAAAATAATACTCCATTACAATACGGATGACATTATTTATGCAGCCAATATTTTCCCTTAAAAATCCTATATAGAACTATTAATATACCCATCATAAAAACAGATACCACTCCTCAACTCTCGATCCCTTCGTGTTCTACTCTCTATTATCTAATATCTCTTCCATCTTTCATTAAATGTTAAGATATATTTGTCCTCCCCAGTTAATATAAGATAACGTTTTTCATGTCAATCGATTAAAGAACTTATTAACTTATAACGTTTTTCGTAAAAAACTTCAGTAAACTTAATAATTTACAATGTTATTTTAAATGCAGAACGTATAAACTTAATGACACAATATTGGTTTCGTTTTATTATGTTTTTGTTCTATGAACAATATTAATATTTTTTATCCGTTTTTTTGTGGATTAATATTTAATAAAGGCATATTAATGATGTAAAAAACTTAATACAACACGCTAAGCATATTTTTATACAATAATATTGTTTATAATATGGAATGTTCAGTTTTGAATACGTGAATATGATTTTAATTTTCCCATCGAAATCAGTTGGAATTCGTCCGCCCGTCCGTCATCTTGAAAACTTAGTCAAGTCTCAGTGCAACGGGACGACAATATTATTATTATCATATTCATTATAAGTATCCGTATATACACCATATTAATGTGTATCGCTTCGTAGCTTCGGTACCTATATAAAATAAGCGCGGACGTACATGGAGATACGATTAAACGATGTAATAACAATAATAATATAACCTCGTTAGCGATCTTTTCAAAATCAACGACCCCATCTTCACCCCCGGGATTTGCGGTGTGGTGCTTGCGTGTAGTGTGTGTACAAGGCTGGTGTGCGAGTACGCCAGAAAAGATAAAAGGGGACAAAAACCAAAAAAAAAAAAACATATTCTCCGTATATTTGCAGTTCCGGGAACGTTGTTTATTTACAGTCCCTTTATCCCACCAACCCCGGAACCCGTTAGATAGTGTCACCATGGTAGGAGAAGGATGATTGGAGGGGGGAGGTGGGTGCGAAGAGATTATTTATTGCCAGTGGCGGCGGCGGCGGCGCACTTGATTCCGAGTCATTGACTCTGCCGGGGTCCTGTTAAACGGTTTAAAGGCGCGTGGCCGCCTCCCCCGTCGCCCTTTGTCGGCGACCGACCGAATATAGTCCCAGTGGTACGACGACAACAGCCCCGGCAAAGGCGAACGGCTTTTGCGATGGAAAATGAAATAATAAAAAAATTATTACGTGGTTATAAATTAAAAAGCGGCGGCGGTCTATCTGCGCACACGACCTTTGTGCATGTGAGATGTAGTTCACCACCACCGCTACCGACGTTATTAATTTATCGATAATTTACGACCCTTTTTCTGACGGGTGTGGGTGGGGTGCATGTGTGTCAAACCCCTTTCAGCCAGTTCCTGGGCGACGACGACGACGACAACTACTTTACGCTACTATTCCGACGTAATGTTTCGAGTTTTGGGTATTACAGGCTTTTATTTAGTTTTTTAATACAGATGAAAAGTTATCATAAATAAACCAAAAGTGATCTATGAATGATGACAATGTCTTGCTGGAATATTACCGGTACGATTAACCATTAATTTATTTCGATGCTCATCGATGATTTATACGAGTATTTATTAACCTAAGTTCGCTGTGTAACACTGTCATTTGTAAAACGCTCATCACCAAAAAATATGAGTTTCCACTTTGTGACTGCAGGGATCTTCAAACGGTCAAACTAATATTAGGAATCTGCCCACTGAGAAATATGTTAGAGGGGTGCTCGATAACCTAGGATATTTGTTACCATTTTTAGTTACCGAACATTTTCTGTATTTTTTATTTATTATTTATTTTTTTGTTATACTGATGCCATATGCTAATATTGTATATTATACTAAAAAATATACGTTATGATGAGTAAAGTAAGGATAATTATTATCGTTCTATACGAAAATATACTGGAATCAGAAAGAAAAAGAACCAGACAGAAAATTGCTCTGCTGTAGAGTGGATCTCGTTCGTAGGATAAGTCATTATCATGGATTTGTTAAATTTGAATGCAATTATAATATCATTGCATACATATATACGAAAAATGAATATGAAGGAAGCTGATTTTGGTAACCTAGAATAGGTATATAATTTAATATATTATGTTATATCTGAATAGTAATATTATGTCAATTTAGTCTTCAAAGGCTTATAAAATATATTTTAACTGTTTATGTTTTTTTAAATTCTGAAAGGAGTGATAAAGTCTATTGAATTTACAATGATGTGTGTGTGTTTTTTTTTTTTTTTTTTTTTTGTGTCGGTCATCAAGTTTTGGGACAGTAAAAATGCTTCGATTTGCTTAAACAGCAACTTTTCTGAAAGAAAAGGTTGTCCATAAGGTTACCTTCAAAAATATATAAAAAAAATTCTACCAGACTTAAGAGGAAAAATTTTATGACTGTTTTAAATTTAAATTTTTACGAAATTGCAGGATAATTCAATTTAAATATAAAATACTATATTATTATATACACATTTTAGACAAACATATTAACTCCGTTCAGAATCGTTATTCGTATACAATGATATCTATCATTGCATTCAAATTTAACAAATCCATTGTAATAATGATCTATCCTAAAAACGAGGTACACTCCACCCCCAACTGTACAGCAAAGCGAGGCCAACCCTTTTTTTTTTAATATTATTTTTAGGATTTTAACAATTTTTTAATATAATTATAACAATAATAAAAAAATAAAAAAATTAAAAATGGAATATTTCAAATGCCTACCTATACCATAAAAATTAATAAAATATTTCGGAAAGAAAATTATTTAAAGCAAATGATAATTTAAGCAACTGAGTAACTTATGGATAAACTTGTGTTAAAATTTTGAACCTTAAGCATAAATTCAAAAATGTTATGAATTTTTAACTACAAAATAGCTTGCAAATTATCGCGATTTTGACATATTTTATAGGTACAAATTTGAACTTTATGAGCTATTTAAAAAAAATGTTGTGAAACAATTTTAAATTTTTTAGTTACGAAAGAGTGTAATTTTTCAAGATTTTTCAGACAGACAAATTGTTTTTATCGATATTTTAAATAAGAATAACAGAAAAATCAAAAGTTAAAATTATTTATAAATAGGTCAAAAAAAGCAAAATAATTCGAAAAATGAACAATGTATAGAATATGCTAATATAAACATTTGGTAAAAATTTCAAGTATTTTGAGTTAGAGCATATTGGAAAAATGTATTTAGTGAAAATGTGCTTAAAAGTTGCATAAAACTTCTCATTTTTCCATAAATTTTTTATGGTTTTTCCCGTTTCTTTTGAAAACTATTGATTATATTTTATTTTTGACTTGCACAAATACTATCTATATTCCTTTTCCTTTCGGAAAAATTCCTTAAAGGTCGAAATCGAAGCATTTTTACTGCTCCAGAACGTGATGACAGACTTAAAAATAAAAAATAAAACCAAACAACATTGTAAAATATTTACATTCATCACATTGTTCAAAATCTAAAATAAATTTCAAGTACTTAGCTACAATTAAATAAGCTAAATTAAAAGCCTTGGGTTGTGTGGTATCTTATCTACTCAAACGATATTTTTTATAGGAAATAAATCTGTCACCGAAGTTCTCAGCTAAAAAACTTAAATTGGTAAAATACCGAAGAGAAAAACAAACAGTAACTATTCTAATGCCAGAAATATAATGTAATATTTTATATAAATAATCACATCCAACGGCAGAAGAGATAAATCAAATTTTTCAACCTAATTTCAATGCTAAATATTATAACAATTAACAAATGATAATATCCAACTTGACATATCAATATCTTAAAACAAAGTACTTGAATAATGTTTTTAGTTTATATAAATTTAAAATATATTTAATAGAGTTTTTGAAGATTTTTAAACTGAATGTTAAATGTATTGTTCTTCCTATGCTATGTGTTTATTGTTGTATTCATTTTTTTTAATTATTTTTAATTATTATTATTTAGTTTGTATCTATTAGTTTTAGAACGGAAAAAATGTTTCCATTTCCTTATACGGCAATATTTATAGCAGGAAAGTGAATCTAGCTTGTACTTGGTTAAGTCAAAAGTTCAACATTTTCAATAGGTACTTTTCAAAAACGTCAAGATAAACCATAAAACCATTACGGACAAATAGGCATTTATACATATAATTGAATTTTTAGTCCGGTAGTAATTTCTTTAAATAAGAAAACGATCTACAATATTTTCTAGTTACGATAAGTATAACTTATAATAAACATTGTATTAAATTTTCAAGAGTTTTCGGACATCCAAATAAATTTTATAGATACTTAAAACAAAAACTTACAAAAATCGATTATTTAAATTGTCTATAAATAAGTCAAAATATGACAAAATACTTTCAAAACTTAACCACCTATAGATAACGTTAATATAAACATTTGGTGAAAATTTCAAGTGTTTGCCTTATTTGGTTTTTGAGTTAAAGCAAATTTCAAAAACCAATATCATTTGTCAGTCAAGAATATTATACAATTATACTATATTTTACATGTAATTTTATGTCAATATTCGCTGTTCAAACACTTATAAAAAATTGTGCCTATGGATTTTAATAATTTTTAAATCACAATAAAAACTACTTGTGTGGAATCTTCTATTAAACTTTCAAGTATTTTGTATTAGTCATTTTTTTTTTATTAACGGTTATAAAAAAAATAATAACGGGTGGGCCTCGCTTTGCTGTACAGTTGGGGGTGGAGTATACCTCTTTTATAGGATAGATCATTATTACAATGGATTTGTTAAATTTAAATGCTATGATAGATATCATTGTATACGAATAACGATTCTGAACGGAGTTAATATGTTTGTCTAAAATGTGTATATAATAATATAGTATTTTATATTTAAATTTAATTTTAATGCAATTTCGTAAAAATTTAAATTTAAAACAGTCATAAAATTTTTCCTCTTAAGTCTGGTAGAATTTTTTTTATATATTTTTGAAGGTAACCTTATGGACAACCTAGTGTTAAAATTTTGAATCTTAAGTAGAAACAGAAGAAATTTTATGAATTTTCAACTACAAAATAACTTGCAAATTATCGTGATTTTAACATATTTTATAAAAATTTGAACTTTATGGGCTTATAAAAAAAATTTGAGTGAAACCATCTTCGATATTTTTTAGTTACGATTAGTATTATTTATATTTAATCCTTTAATTCATTTTCAAGAGTTTTTGGACAGCCAAAGAAACTTTATAGATATTTAAAAAAAAAAAAACTTACAAAAATCGAAAATTTAAATTGTCTATAAATAAATCAAAATATGTCAAAATACTTTAAAAACTTAACCATGTATATAGAATACTAATTTAAAGATTTGGTGAAAATTTCAAGTTGTTGCAGTTTTTCGTTATTGAGTAAGAGCATTTTAAAATAATGTAGTTTGTAAAAACATGATTTTTCGTAAAATTTCCCGTTTTTTCGTAATTTTTTGAACTTTTTTTTCGTTTTTGCAAAATAGTATTAAAAAAGTTGAAATTTTGACTCATCCAAATACCATCTACAATCACTTTTCTTTCAGAATATTTGCTGTTTAAGCAAATCGAAGCATTTTTACTGCCCCAAAACGTAATGACAGACACAAAAAAAAAAAAATTACACATCATTGTAAAATAAATAGATTCCATCACTCCGTTTAGAATCTAAAATGTAAAATATTCGAATATTTTAATTGCTTATAAGTGGCTTAAAAATCAATATAATCTTTTGAAAAAATATGACATGAAGAAAATGCCAGTCTTAACATCTGGTAAAAATTTCATATTTCTGCGACTTATACTTTTTGAATTATAACAAATATTTAAAATTGTTTGAGAATAAATCACTATTTTATGCAAATTCATAAAAATTAAAATTTCAAATGATCATAAAATTTTATCCTCTAAGTCCGGTAGAATTTTTTTAAGATTTTTGAAGAGTATCTTATGGATAACTTAGTGTTAAAATTATGAACCCTTAGTAAGAACAGAATACATTTTATGTATTTTTATCTACAAAATAACTTTCAAATCATCGTGAATTTGACACATTTTATAAAAATTTGTGCTTTATGGGCTTATAAAAAAAATTTGAGTGAAACGATCACCGATAATTTTTAGTTACGATAAGTTTAACTTATTATAAACCTTGTATAAATTTTCAAAATCTTTCCATCAGCCAATTAAATATTATATAGATGTTTAAAAAAAATTTTTTTACAAAATTCGAAAATTTGAATAGTCTATAAATAAGTCAAAATATTTCAAAATACTTTGAAAACTTAACCATGTATAGATAACACCTATATAAAGTTTTGGTGAAAATTTCAAGTTGTTCCGGTTTTTCGTTTTTGAGTTAGAGCATTTTAAAAAATTTTATTTTGTCAAAACGTAATTTGCGTAAAATTTCCCGGTTTTTGTAATTTTTTTATCGTTTTTTCTATTTTTTAAAAAGTATTGAAAAAATTGTATTTTTGATACGCCCAAGTATCATCTACATTGACTTTCCTTTCAGAATAGTTGCTGTTTAAGAAAATCGAAGTATTTTTACTGCCCCAAAACGTCATGACAGACAAAAAAATAAAAAATAAATAAAACATACATCATTGTTAAATCAATAAATTCCATCAGAATCTAAAATATTTCTTTTGGTAGGCCACACATGATATTATTTGCCATATTAAAGTCTTAAAAACCTACTATTGTGAGTTTTCGAGACAAGTCGTAAAATATTTTACGAACTGCAGAGCCTAAGACCAATAGCGCATAACGTTACACCAATGCCAAATACTCGAATAATTGGCACGTATGAGTAATTATTACGTAATTAATAAAATATAGGCAAATGAGTTAACGAAATAATAATATTATCTAGTACTGATTTGCCCAAATGAATAAATTATACCTATTTTTATTATAAAACAATATATCCATTTATTTATGAATATAATTTAAATTTTACCAAGTATCAATAAACATCAAAGAAACATATTGTCAGTTCGTGTTCAACCGCCGTCCGTGCAACACGTGTGTTTATCTTCGGTTACGTTTTATAGCTTCCGATAGCACGTTAGTTTTATCAACGTCTAACAGGTAATATGATTTAAGTATTATATAACCTA